>OX442417.1:12380512-12643946 GCA_949361645.1 Spongilla lacustris
GAACTAAAAAACAAAAGACAATAAATGTACAAAAATGCAATTTAATTTCCTCTGTACATGGCAAAATAACTTAACCAATCCATTTTAATTTAATATTGAAATGTTGTACACAAAATGTAAATGGATTATGTAACCACAAGGTACTGAAGTACATACACATGTACATACCCTCAGTGGCAGATGTGGAAGTAGGACTGATGGTCACGTAGGCTGGGTAAATATTAAGAGGATAACAAGTGTAATGGAGTCACTGCAAATACTACATGTATGGCTAAATAACCTAACCAATCCGTTTTACTTTAATATTTAAATTGCTGTACACAACCCCCCCCCCCCCCCCCCCCCCCCCCCTAATGTAAATGGATTCTGTACCCACAGGTACTGAAGTACATACCCTCAGTGGCAGATGTGGAAGTAGGGACTGACGGTTTATGTAGGCTGGGTAAATATTAAGAGGATAACAAGTGTAATGGAGTCACTGCAAACACTTTCTTTTGCTTGTAGACAAATACAAATGAAGGAAGTACACTTCCAAGACTCACGTTGCATTATACTACAAAATTTTGGTACACGATAGATGATATCATATAGTTTTATGTCAATCTGTACCATTAATATACTGATAATGTATGAGAACAACTATTTCCTAATCTATGTAACATGTACATGTACGCAGAAAGATTGATTCATGTTTCCTTCCTGAAATGCAACTGAATGTTGATGACAAAATCAAAATCCTAATTACACATTACATGCAGAGCGTCATAAATAGCTTGAAGTCTGCACAATTGCAATTTTGTCTATGGCCATGTTGTGTACACATGCAATTAGGAATAGAAATTGTTAGCATTCATGTGAAACCACAGATGACAACAACAGAACAAACTAATTCATAATCTGCAAAACACTCCTTACATGTAACCTCTAGTGGCATATAGAACATTAAAAATTCGTTACACTATGGAGAAATCTGTGAATTTTTTAAGCAGCGATTATGAGTATCTAGCCACAGACAGATATTGTGGATGGTATAGAAAGGCCTGATATTTCGACAAGGCATGTTGGAAACTGGTTGCAAACATAAAAGCAATGCAGAAAAGAGATGTCTGGGTCTCAGTATCCATGCCTAAATTGTACCTGTGCAGTTAGTCATGTCTGAAGCAAGTTGATAGCCAGTAAAGCAGGTACAGTAGTAGCCCGTAGGAGTATCCACACACATCTGGCTGCACCCTCCGTTTTTCATTGACATCTACGTGTAAATGGAAACATCACTAAAAGATGGAAACATGTGCACATCAATATGACGTACCAAGTGATACATGGAGGGCAATGGACTGTGATGTGAATTTTGATCCTAATCCTGATGTGAAGATATTGCTTGGTAGTGCTGATGGTGATCCACACATGTTCACGGTACTTATCATGGGTGAACCACTAGTACTGGCCACAATACTGTGCCCACTAGCTGATGATTGTATACATGCTGCAATGACATCATATACTTGTATCATGAATTGTTGAGACTGTGGTATTGAGAAATTGCTGCAAGAATAGTTGGACACAGGCTGAGGTATTGTACTATAATATGATCCAGACACCAGGCTGTAACTGCTACTATATCTAGTTGCTGGTCTATATACACCAAGGTACACTGTGCTTGGTTGTCCACCAGTTCTTGTTGACCTGTAGTAACACAGGTTCCGTGTTGTAGCATTCCCGGGACACTGAGCTGGATTTGCTGTATTCACAATAAAACCAGTTTGTGTTGAGGATGTAAGCTGAGTGAGGTCATTTCCAAATGAACATGCAGTGCTTCCTTGTACTGCATGGGCACAGAAAGAATTAGAGAAACAGGTCAGTACAAATGTACAGGCAATGTTGTTTGCACACGTGTAGCAAGCAGTATATATATTTTCAAACACAACCCACCTGCAATCACAACTAGTAATGAGAAATAATTGATCCACATTCTAAAGTGGCAATGGTAATTGACATATCTGCACGACAGGTACCACATTAGTTTGAAGGATTAGGATTATGTTACTTTTAAAACTCTTTGGGCACCAAGTGTATGTTTTATATGCATGAGCTCCCGTGCATAAATGAATGCACACCTGGTGACTCCATTTTTGTAGAAAGGTGCAATGAGTTGAGAAGGAGGAGTACATATGCTACATAAACTAATTATGAGGAGGAAATTGTGCAGTACTTGGCTGGGTGAGGCATAGACATACTCGAGACATGTGCATACATGTAATTGTATTTCCAAATTTGGCACCCAAAGATGCACACACAAACTTCCTGCTATAAACCGCCGTTAGAATAACATGCATGGGTACTGTAGAGTATAGAATATACCCGCGCGCATTGAAACAAAGGGGCGATCGAGGGAGGGGAGAGAGGAAGGGAGAGGTGAGCGAAGGATTCGTGGGGAGAGAGGAGGGAAGGAAGGAGGGAGAGAAGAGGGAAAGAGTGGATGGCAGAGAGGGGGAGGGACAGAGAAGGGATGACTGGGCGGTAAAGACTTAAAAGATCGACAGAAGGGAGGGGAGCGAAGAAAGTGGAAGAGAGAATTAAAACAAGGGGATAGTGAGAGGTGAGAGATGGGTAAGAAAGCGTAAGAGGCAACACAGTTATAGAAATTATGCGATCGCGCGAGTGTCTGTTAAATGTCCAGTGGTATGTATAAAAGAACATATACAATGTATACCCTACCTTTGGGCTTTGAATCTCGATAGTTCTAGCTTGAGTATCCAAGTGAATAACTAATACAGTGTACTGTGCTATTGTTTACAGAGTTAGGAATGAGCATCCTCCGTGTGAGCGCTACCTTATACGAAAAACAAAGTTTACCACAAATTGAATACCAGGGTGTTATCATGGAATCTGATCTATATATAAAAACATTCTCCATGAGAAACCTATAGTGGTACAATGGATTTGAAGGCAACTGTGGTGCAAAAAGGAGGGAAACAACTGAAACAAATGTATAGGCAAAATTCAATTGCTCCGCCCAAATTTAATTTGGCACCGTTTATATACTGAATGGCCTTACCTAAAATCCAAAAAAAAATTTAATTTCATTTATAAGCAAGCAAACCATTTTTGGTAAATATATTGTGTCACAATAAAGGTTTTATTGTAGTACACACATCATCCATCGATTGCAAGATGCTTTCTTAGCTTGTGCCATCACCACGGTCCGTGTACTTTTCCACAATTTAATTTCTCCTATTTCTATTTATACACGGAGGGCCTTTTGGGCTCGATTGTCAATGTTGCACGTGATCGAATTCAATTTGTGGCCTAAATCCAGTGCGCCGCAAAGTATTGAAAAATGAAAAATGAAGTACCGTCTTCTTTATCAATATAATGAAAAATGCTCCATCTGCAACGGAATAATGGTCTGGAAGCAGTACCGACCTGTCTCCAATGACCAGAATCGACCGCTCTGCGCGGAACACGTACCCTGTAGGCGTGTGTTACCTATTTATAGCGTTCTGTATCGTGATGTTTACCTGATGCTACAAACAGTATACTAATTTAGAATGTGCGCGTGCGCTGGTGAAGATTAATAGTGTGTTTCTCTAGTCTTTACCCACCTATACTATCGCCAGTCAGCGTCCTGTTTAATGGCGTATGGAAACATGTGCATATGTGACCAAATGTTACAGTTTAGCCATAGATTAAACCTTATGGAACCCTTCCTCCTCATCCTCCCTCCCTCCCTCTTCCACGTACTCCCTATCTACCCTTGCCTTTCTATAAAGTGTGTACAACAACAGCACTGATAATTCTAAGATGGTTGCACAAGGTCAGAGTACCTTATCAGGTTGCCATGGTAACTAATAAGAACAATATGAGGGAGTAGAAGGTCACATACATGTAGGTAACTTTTAATGGGCTTTGAATGGGTTGTCAACTGTTGTCATGCATCCTGTACTGCTTGCTTACTAATGTTGTAATTTCTTGCACAGCTCTCTAATGTGATGAATTTATTAGTGTGTATTTTCTGTCAAGGCACACGAGTTTAGTGCAAGAAGGCATGCATGCTGCATGCTGTGCATGTGATGTGTGGTGTATGTGCATGTATGTACATGTATGTTATTGTATGTATGTATGTATGTATGTATGTATGTATGTATGTACGTACGTGTATTCATGCATACCTACATGTACACATCCATACATACACATAATAGCTGTATGTAAGTACATGTATTGCCATTTGTGCTAAATATAGTCGGTCCCACAGCCGATCTACCGCCACCTAGGTCATATTCCTGTGATATCCTGGGTCCCCACCCAGGTAGCTGTAGGTGCCTATTGCCTCCGGATGCTATGGGCATGAGAGTTCTACTCTCACACCGATATAGGACCGACTACGTCAGCCCATAGCCTTATATCACAGCACACCCCGCCCACTGACACATGGGTGAGGCTGGCTAGGAGTCCCCTACCCGGGTAACCCAGGTATCCCGTTTGTTGTAGGCCTGTCATATGAGGCTATGGGAGCGACTAAATAAAATTTATACATTGTATACATGTATTATAGGAATACAAGAAAACCTATTTAATCTACAATACCCACCAAACACTCCAAATGTAAAGGCAAAACACCTTAAGAGGATCACCATTGCATTTGCTCTGACAAGGTTCAGACACTGACAGACAGAAACACACACACACACACACACACACACATAATTCATATAGTAACTGTCCACCTTATGAATGATACTGTTGTACAGATTGTTCTGAATGCTCCCGCCACATGCCTCCCATGGTCCCCCCTTCTCAGATCACATGATGATTGGTGCCATGTCAACTGTGCACACCAACTTCTAATAATAGTACATGATAGGCTTTACACATTTACCAGCAACAAACATACTCACCACAATCAGGCTTACAATTACTCACACTACTACAGCAATCATAAACTACACACAAGGCTGGGCAGAGGGGGTCAATCTGGAGATACACCCACATCTCCTTATGGAAAAACCCCTGAGGAAAAACGTCTAGCAGGAAAAAATCCACCATACATGTTGGAGAAAAAGCCTCTAACTAGCACTGCCCAGTAACATACAACTTAGAACACTTTCTACAAACAGTCCAACAGCTGCCACCTTCTCTGTGCCAGGGATCATCTGCCATCAGTCAAGGAATCTGCTCTTGTGATAAGACACATATGCCACCATTTGGCACCAAACAAAGAACAACCAAATAAAATAGAATTACTGGTGCCTACAAGTGCTGTGTATGCACGAACGCTTAGACTGAACAACTGCCTCCAGCTACTGCTTTTACCTGGGCTGCCAGCTGCCACTTACAGCTGGCACCGCCAATAACCAAGCACAACCCCACCATTGTACACATACCATCCCCGGTCATTACCATGCGTACCGGCCCTACTTAGGTGGGAGCTCATTTTCTGTCTACTTTAATACTTTCAGATCACAAGAAAGTGTATATTTCTTCATTCAATAAATGGATGGTGTATAATAGCTGCTTCTCATCCTAGTTTTATAATTATCCTAAGTTACCAATTTTCAGTTCCATGTACATCCCATATTCATTTGACAAAAACTGCTAAGACTGCAAGTCCCTTTGCGTGGAACATTATTTTTAACAGCACATGACATTGTAATTTGTTTTTGGGTTTACTACATGTAGTTTTTTTTTCCTTGTGATGAAGACAATGTCATCCTGACCCTGCCTGCATGCACACACATAAAAGCTTAGGGTACTGGTTTAAAGTAGATAAATTTTACTGATGTTAACCTGGTTAGTCAATTTCATACGAAAGAGGTGTATTACACTGTATGTATGCATGCATCTGTCCATCCATTCACCCATCCACTTCACACAACACACACATGCATAAATACTGTACATATGTTCACAAATATACATACATATACATACATACATATATATATACATATACATACATACACACACATACACACACACATACATACATACACACATACTTACACACACATACATCACATATGCATCACATGCCTTCTTGCACTAAATATAATAAACTCGTGTGCCTTGACAGAAAATACTTACATACTAAAAATTAATCACATTAGAGAGCTGTACATGTTGCATGCAAGAAATGACAACCGCATTAGTAAGCAGTACGGATACATGACATGAATTGGAACAGTTGACTACCCATTCAAAGCCCAGAGACAGATCATCTTTTCCACCATGTACTAATGAAGTGAAGTTTTCTCACCCTATGAAAAGGTACGTCCACTCCCTCATATTGTTCTTATTAGTTACCATGGCAACCTGATAAGGTACTCTGACCTTGTACAACCATCTTAGAATTATCAGTGCTATTGTTGTATGTACTATATACATATAGAAAGGCAGGGCTATATAGGAAGGGAGGGTGAGGAGGAAAGGTCATAAGGTGATTAATCTATGGCTAAAAAATCACATTTGGTCCCATATGCACATGTTTCCGTACGCCATTAAACAGGACGCTGATTGGCAATTGTATAGATGGGTAAAGACTTACTATTAATCTTTGACACCAACACACACACACATTCTAAATAGTATACTGTTTGTAGCATCAGGTACACACAACGATTATGACGATACAGAACACAACAATGTATAAATAGGTACACATGCTTACAGGGCATATGTATTCCATGCAGAGGGGTCGATTCCGGACAATGGAGACAGGTCGGCACTGCTTCCAGACCATTATTCCATTGCAGATGGAGCTCTGTTCATTATATTGATAAAGACGGCATTTTATTTGGTTGTTCTTTGTTTGGTGCCAAATGGTGGCATATGTGTCTTAACACAAGAGCAGATTCCTTGACTGATGGCAAATGATCCCTGGCACAGAGGTGGCAGCTGTTGAACTGTTTGTAGAATGTATTTTAAGTTGTATGTGGCTGGGCAGTGCTACATGTAGTTAGAGGCTTTTCTCCTACATGTATGGTGGATTTTTTCTTGCTAGACGTTATTCCTCAGGGGGTTTTTCCATAAGGAGATGTGGGCTCATCTCCAGATTGAGCCCCCTGCCCAGCCTTGTGTGTAGTTTGTGATTGCTGTAATAGTATGGGTATTTGTAAGCCTGATTGTGGTGAGTATGTTTGTTGTTGGTACATGTGTAAAGCCTATCATGTACTATTATTAGAAGTTAGTGTGCACAGTTGGCATGGCACCAATCATCATGTGTTCTGAGAAGGGGGGGAGGGTATTTACCATGGAAGGCTTGTGGCAGGAGCATTCAGAACAATCTGTACAACAGTATCATTCATAAGGTGGACAGTTACTATATGAATTGTATGTGTGTGTTTCTGTCTGTCAGTGTCTGAACCTTGTCAGAGCAAATGCAATGGTGATCCTCTTAAGGTGTTTTGCCTTTACATTTGGAGTGTTTGGTGGGTATTGTAGATTAAATAGGTTTTCTTAATAATTTTAACTGGCAAGTATTGGCACAGTACAAGCACTTACATACAGCTATTATGTGTATGTATGGATGTATGTATGTCTGTACGTATGTATCCATGTATGTATGCATGGATGCATGCATGCATGCATGCATGCATGATGTATGTATGTATGTATGTATGTATGTATGTATGTATGTATGTATGCGTGAATGTATGTATGTGTGCGTGAATGTATGTGTGTGCATGTATGTATGTGTATGTATGTATGTATGTATGTGTGCGTGTATGTATGTGTGTGCGTGTATGTAAGTATGTATGTATGTGTGTGTATGTATGTATGTATGTGTGTGTATGTATGTATGTGTGTGTGTATGTATGTGTGTGTATGTATGTATGTATGTATGTGTGTATGTATGTATGTGTGTATGTATGTATGTATGTATGTATGTATGTATGTGTGCGTGTATGTATGTGTGTGCGTGTATGTATGTGTGTGCGTGTATGTAAGTATGTATGTATGTGTGTGTGTGTATGTATGTATGTATGTGTGTGTATGTATGTATGTGTGTGTGTGTGTATGTATGTATGTGTGTATGTATGTATGTATGTATGTGTGTATGTATGTATGTGTGTATGTATGTATGTATGTATGTATGTATGTATGTATGTATGTATGTATGTATGTGCATGGTAATGTATGTCTAGATCTTATCAAGAGTTTATGTTCCATAGTAACATGTACTAAAATCAATTGCAAGATATAAATAAACTGGACAAATGATATGCAATATGAATGCTTCTGTACAGTATTACAGGATAACAATTAAATGTATGTGCGCAGTGTTTAGGGGCTGTTGACAGAACCAGGATTAGTACATAAATAATTTGACCTGAAGTAGGGCCCCATGGTTATAGTGTCCTCTGCTTAGGCACATCCTTGATATCTACTAACAAGTACCAGAAGAACAGGTCAGTTCCAGTGCATATTAATTACACTGCAAGCCAAGTACTGCAGGTTAACCAGTTAGTCCATTTCACAAGAAAGGGGTGTATTTGTTAGCATGCATGGATACACAATGTGTGCATGCATCCATCCATCCATATTCATCCACCCACCTACACACATTTACATATAAATACGCATAGATACATACACACATACTACATACAACATACATAAACTGTGATGCATGCATGCCTTCTTGCGCTACATATAACATATACTCGTGTGCCTTGAAAGAAAATACTTATATCATTTCTTTTTAACATTAGAGAGCTGCGCATGTTGCATGCAAGAAATGACAACATTAGTAAGTAGTACCGATACATGACAGTTGAGAATGAAAGACTCTATTCAAAGCCCAGAGACAGATCATCCTTTGCACCATGTACTGATGAAGTGCAGTTTTCTCACCCCATGAAAAGATACTTATATGATGTATCTACACTTCCACCTCCCTCCCTCTCATACAATGTATTGTTCTTATTAGTTACCATGGCAACTAGGTACAGCGCTTTGAACTTGTGCAACCACCTTAGAATTGTCAGTGCTGTTGTTGTACAGTTTTTAGATCTAGGTGGGAAAGCCGGCAGGGAGGGAGAGGGTGGGAGGGCGAGGAGGAAGTGTTCTGTAAGGTCATAAGGTGCATAGACTAAACTGTCACATTTGTCCGCAGTATCACATATGCACGTTTAGTTTGTATGCCATTAAATAGGATGCTGACCGGCGATTGAATATTTTAGCTACACTGTACTAGGGGGGGGACTTATTACCCTTTTTTAAAAATTTCTTGTTTCTACCACTCTGAAAATATGTACTGGGTCACACTGAATGTGAAAATAAATTTCAAAGAATTTTTAACCCCTCACAACCCCCCTGTATATACCCCTTGAAGTTCTTGCATATATCGTGAATGAATAAAACAGAGGACGGCATGAGTAGAAACAAGGTCTAAGGGGGGAAATGCCTTGGAGGTGTAGGCTACTTTAAATCAGGTGATGTTACTCATGGTGTTTTGCCAAAAAAAAGACTGTAGCTTTTTGTGCATTAATACATGTACTTAGTTGAGCTATTTGTGATATATTGGCAACATCTACTAGTGCAATGTACTCCTGCTTTTCAATGGCTATATCTCTTGCCTGCTAGAACTGAATGCTTTAAGCTCCTAAATTTGGAAAAGGCTGCATTTAACTGTGCCACTGATAGTCAATTATGCATTCTAGGTATGCTTTTGAAATGTGAAGGGGTATAGAAGCTATGTATTAATACTCTTATAAACCAGTTTTTCACATTCAGTGTGACACAGTACATATTATCAGAGTGGTAGAAAAGGAAAATAGAAAATAACACACATACCTAGTCTTATGTTACTGATGTTTTTATGTCATGGTGTGCTTATCAACTCAATTGTCTCAAGTTTTTGGCTAGATTTTCATAGAAAGACTGCTCTTTTAAGAGAGGGAATGCATGCAGGTTCCCTGGACCAACATATGGGTAGATTCTCTTGTTCTGTTATGTGAGGGTGTGCACTCAATACCTATACAGTTAAGTAATTTTGCACAACATGATTGCGCATACTGTTCAGGTATTAAAACCTCTGTGCTAAATAAAGTGTGCTCACAAAATGTAATATTGTGAGCTTCTATATGTAGCTGTGTGCATTATTCATTTAAACACCTGTAAGTTTTAGATAATGGGGAAGATTGCAGTTTTATAGAAAGGTGTGCTTTGCATCATCATATTGGATCATAGTGTGTGCTATTGCTAATGTTTCTGCTTTTACAGTTTGGTTCTTATATGGTCATAGCATCTCAACAAAAGTTAGAAAGAGCACCAGTACATAATCTTGATGCTGACCAAAGTGTTGGCTTTATAAAATTTTAAGAGGATCAAAGCAGTGAATTACAGCTTCATCAACACAAGTTAAATGTATAATTGATAATACTGTTACCACGCAGGATGATACAAAGGATAATCAAAGGTAGCCAAAATTTGTAAAACCTGAATTGTGCCTCATGCTAAATTGCAAATCTAACTTGGATAGAACAATCTAGAGAAACTCGTTTACGCATGGGTGGACCGTATAAATGACTATCCTTGAACTTCTATGTTTCTTTCATTACGCAATTTATTATTATGCTCTTGCCAATGCCTAAATGAAAGAAAGATGTAAATTAAGGCAGTATATTACTAGTACACATACCTAATTCCCTAGTTTATCTTTTACTGCTATATGGTGCCATAGGTGGTGCATGTATATACCTATGTACATGTATACATCCGTGTTTTGTAAAACTTCAAGGGTACTGTACAGGGGGGTTACTCTTAGTATATAAATTTAAAATACATGTTTTCCTATGTTTCTTAATGCCCTCCATATTCTGAGAGGGGTAGATACCTAAGACCCCCCCCCCCCCCCCCCCCCCCCCCTAACTGTACGTAAAGACTAGAGAAACGCACACTATTAATCTTCACAACACACACGCGCACACACATATACTGTTTGTAGCATCAGGTAAACACCACGATACAGAAAGCTATAAATAGGTAACACACGCCTACAGGACCGAATAGAAGTTAGCCTCACATTCCTCAGCCTCACATTCCAGCGGTTAGATCGTTATTTTGATAATGACCGGCCATAATCTAGCTATGAATAAAATTGAGGTCTTTTGGCAGAAACCAACTAAAATAACATCTTTTTATTAAAGTAACAAATTCTAGACATAGCGATCCATCGAGCGTTTATGCTCATGTATACCTCCGAATTGCAATTTGGATATCACACATTTTCTACCTTCGTGTCTTACATATGCAAAATCACCACAACGCTGACTATCTACATCCAGGAAGGGGTGTGGTTAAAACCAGTGGTACCCTGAAGTAGGGTAAGCACCCTTGTGTACTGCTGGTGTATAGCCTCACATGGATATGCACGTGGTTCATGACTACAGCCATCACCACAAGATGGCTGCCTATCTTACTTCAGGAAGGGGTGTGGTCACAACCAGTGGTACCCTGAAGTAGGGTAAGCACACCTGTGCATTGCTGGTGTATAGCCTCACATGGATATGCATGTGGTTCATCACTACAGCCATGCCGACACCTAAGATTTTAAAAATCACCACAAGATGGCTGCCTATCTAACTCCAGGAAGGGGTGTGGTCAAAACCAGTGGTACCCTGAAGTAGGGTAAGCACACCTGTGCACTGCTGGTGTATAGCCTCACATGGATATGCACGTGGTTCATGACTACAGCCATGCCGACACCTAAGATTTTAAAAATCACCACAAGATGGCTGCCTATCTAACTCCAGGAAGGGGTGTGGTCAAAACCAGTGGTACCCTGAAGTAGGGTAAGCACACCTGTGTACTGCTGGTGTATAGCCTCACATGGATATGCATGTTGTTCATGACTACAGCCATCCCCTCACCTTGGCTATAATAGCTGTTTTACGTGGCATTGTAACGATGAAGTGATTGAATTGTTTCTTGGAACTGTAATGCGAAGTTACGCAAAATGTGACTGCAAAACGTTTGGATTTGCATTGTGAAAATGGAGTAGTTCTTGTGATATAAGACAGCAGCACAGATGGTACATAATATACAGTTATAGAGTTAATGGGGTAACTTGTGTCCAAGAAAACATTCAACAGCTTGCTGATGATCCATTGCATATTTCTTCATCATGAGAGTAGTGATGATCTGCATGATGGTGTGGTTATTGAGGGGAAATACATGTAGAATTTATTTACCTCAGGCCAAACAATAAATTTATTTATACGTGTAGTGCATATAATGCCTGTTGATTTAACATCACTTTCCAGCTCTTGTAGGTAACGAAATATCTCTAAAACCTGTAGTATAGATGTAATGTTTAAATGCCTACAGGTATAAAAATGGGTTGAGGTACCATATCATAGCAGTGATGTAAAGGCCAGCCACAATCCGTCTTGGTGATTTTTTCCACAATTTTGATTTTCTGGTGATAGTCTGTTAACTGCTTTCCTTCTAAAATGTTCCTTATCATGGGCTGAAATACATTCACAGGGTATGACCTAAACTACCAAATCATGATCATGAAATGCTTATTACTTCCATAGCTTTCACTTCTCTTCTTATAAATTCTCTTGAAAAAGGACACTTATCATCTCTAAAAGTAATTGTTTGACCAATGTTACAACTTAACATCTTAATTGATCATGCCTCAACTCACGTGTACAAGCATCTACTAAGAGAAGGAAAATGTCTAATGTAATGGTCTTTCCCCCATTGTAGGCCACATATGTCATCTGGATCTGGTTGATTCTTATAATCCGGAATTAGAAATTGTGATTCAGTCTGGTTCTGTACATCATTGGTTGGGCTGCTGGTTTCAGATATAATACTACTACTGCTACTGATTTCAATGTGTTCACTATCACTAGTACTGTGATCATTGTTCTCGGACTCATCACTATATACAGAATTTTGGTCTTGTATTCTGACTTCATTTTGGTACCTGTCCATACTGTTGCTGGACTGATACATTACCATGTCTGATATACACAATATTATATGAATCATGGAAGCACATACCTTCTCATCTGCGCCACCTTGCAAAGGGTATAGACTACCTTTAGATAGTTCATACACCATTTGTAACCTAAACTTGGTTACTGATTCCTTTGATTCAGAATTACATATCTTATACTGTTACCATAGCATGAAACTTTACCTGTGTATGAAGACAAGGTAACCCCTCCGCCAGTTGCCGTGCTGCCTATGTGGTATATGCATGTTTAAACCAAAATTGATTTATACATGTATATATGCACTTACAAAACACACAAATGCTCCACAATCATTTGCATTTTTCTGAGTTGGGGCATCCTTCTAAGCAAAGGCAGTAATCCATATCAGGTGTAGTGTTGAATTGTATGTACACATTTACTGAATCATGATATTTCCATTCGCAAGATGAAATTTGTTGACTGGATAGATTGTAGCTTTTGCTACACAGATACATCCTAGATGATACGTGTTAATGGTGTATCCATGCACAACATATAATATCTTACCATATCCAGTTCACTTCATCTACATTGGAGAAGTGCAAAGAGTCAATGCAGAGTATGAATTTTGATTTAGGATAAACACCCTGTATATTAAAATAATAACATTTGAAAAAACTCATTGTGCGATGACTAACCACTAAACTCCAATGTTTAGGTTTGTGTACTGGAAAAAGCATGAGATCCTGCTCAAAAATATTGCATCCCTTTTTAAAAATAAATTGCTTTACATTATATAATCATACCACTGATACAGTTTGTACAATGATACCTTGGTGTAATGTTTGATGCTCTGATATCCTCTACTGAGAAAAGTTGGAAGAAAAGTAGGATCAAAGGAGATCACCTTTTGTACATCCTAAATGTCATAAATAAAAAGATCATACAAATAACCGGCACAACTACGGACGGAATTACTGTTACTGTGGAAGTTTTCAAAAGCTCCATATATGCTGCAATGATCTGGAAAAAAAAGGATTAATGATTAGTAAGTATATATATTTCGTACTCTTGAATTAATCCATGAATCAGAAACTAGAAGGCTTAAATCACTTCTGTCCAACTGAAATCTTGAGTGTGGCTCAGGAATACTCTGGCTGAGCTACGATAAAAGCATAGAAATTATATCAGTACCACAATCGTGCAGTGGCAAGCCTTTGTATTTCTGCATGAAACATAGTTTTGAATTTCAAATACAAACATATCGATTATGTTTACAAATTTGTGACTGGGAGACATGAATTCTTCAATTGATGTGGCATTATTCAGAAGTGGCTAATGACATTATGCAGCAGTATGAATGTATTAATATACATATCCATTTTACTTACAATCTTCATTGGTGATGTATATACTGCAAGACAAACATTTTCCTACATTGTTGCATGGAATTTGCAAGCCATTTTAAATATGAAACAAAATTTATACCTTTATTTCATTGGATGAAGTGAATTGCTTTGATAAAACTTCGGATACCTTTGCATCATTGTAATGAATCCACTTGTTATGGCTCTGTACATAACAGGTATCTGCAACACAATTGTATAAAACATAACATTCGAACAAGTACAAACGTATTACAGTGGCCTTGATAGGAGTCATCGCCATGATGTACCTATATATACATGTATATGCGGTTAGTGGGAGCGTACATGCATACACATGTGTGCATACCACGACTGCACTAAGTTGGTATTCAGTGTTTCCTTGCTGACTCTTATGCGATAGTGAGAAAGAACTGTAATTTTACACTTAATTAAAATAGTGTTAGGATACAAATAATAAAAAACCTTGGAATTGTAATTCTGCTCTTAATTTTTCGTGCAAGGCCATCATCTGACACCCTGTCACAGTGTATAATCAGAATCGAGGGTGTCTGAACTTCTGTTTTTTGCACAATCAGTCGATTCAGACACACTCTGCAGAAACTGCAAATGACACTGCTCTATACTCTGTGTATGGTGACATTAAAACACCTGCTTACACTTTAGACAACTGCATGTGATATGGTGTTGTTTTTGCATCAAGGAAGCTCATCAGCAGATGATACATGCTTCTTTCTTCACAACTCTCCCTTACTCCACATGTAAGCAATGTCCATGATTCTGTTTCATTTACATTCTTTTACAAAAGAGTGTAACCATACGGTAAAATGCACAAACTTGAACTTATTATCACCTCTAAGCAGCATTCCACTGTTCTGTGCACCAAAGTTGTGAAAAAATCAAAATATTTTTCTATCTCCTGAAGAAAAAACTTCAAATGCGACTGTACATGTATGTACAGAACAGACTTACTTTTACATTACAAAACAGTTAGCTTATCAAAGCAGATATGCCATCTACACAGTCGTTTTGAAATCCATCTGGCAGAGATTCAGCTTCTTTACAGAGCAACTTCTGTCATTCATAGTTTATTATTTATAAATGTGCTATTTGTTTAGTTTAAGTCTTACAGCAAGTCGAGAGGAGTCACAAGGATCACATGAAGAACCTTGTTGTAGTTGGTCCATAATATCAATAAAACACTTCTGAATGGATGTATGACGCTTAGCACATGTGGCAGCTGTAAGAAGACGAAATGTAAATGCATTATGGTTAAAAAACCACAGCACTGCACTTTTTAACAGCGGTACAAGTGGAGTAGTCAAGATGGCCTGCAAAACCGAATTAAGCCAGCAGAGGTTGGATGTGCCCTTTATGCCTTTGTTCAGAATTTTGGACACATGCAACAGTGCACCTGATGTCTTTGGGAGTACAGTACATATGTATAAAAACACAGTAGTATGTGAACTCACCATTTCTTTTGGTACACATTTGTCTGATGGATTAGGTCTGAAAACATTGATGTGCAGTATTCATATATACCAAAGCCAAAATTGAATGATTGTGTTCTATAAACTTACTCTGTTGTGATTTTCTCTTGGTCTATATTTGCAGCTGGTTTTGCAGGAGAACTGTAAAGACATCTATAATCAATGCTATATGTCAATCAATATATGTGTCATTGATACCGAGATAGGTGAGCAGCACTATCAGACACAGCACCATTTTCAGAACTGGAATATATGACATTAATGTAAAAATCTGCACCAAACCATTAAATGAAATTGCCTTCCTATCTTGTGTTCCAGTGGTTCCAACGTTTTCTGAAAGTAACCAAACTTTGACCTTTTCTGCATACTGGAACTTCGTTTTGCCCACTTTTCCTTCAGAGGACAGGATGCTTTTCTTTTAAGTGATTGCTACATTATAAAAGGTATGCCAAAGTCAATACTATGTGCATCGAAATAAATTAGTGCAAAAACCTTAATTTTATTTCTAAATGGTTCCTGTAAGTCATCAAAAAATTGTCTTTGTCGTCCAGTTATGATATCAGAGTGCTGTTTTATAAAAACATCAGGTCGAATATGTTTTTGTGGGTGATCAATGTTTTTAAGAATGAAGTTCCAAGCTTCAATGGTTCCTGATGTCTTTGTCAGCTGATGCTTAAAATAAGGAAATTGTAGACATCAATAATTCTGCAGTGCAGTGCTTAGAATAACATGTAATGAAACATGATCAAAATATACTTAATGTAGTGCTATAGCACATAAGATGAATTGCATGTACACATGTCATATGCCTTTACCAGAATGGAGAGATTCAAAGGTTTCTCAATCTTGTGATGAGAAAGATCACCTATACAAAACAATACATTAATATGATGCATACAGTTAGATTGCATAGTACTTACCAAGCAGTAAACTACTCCAAAAAGGTGCCATGGGCAACCATGTGTTTAAAATATCTTCAAAATACTGAGGTTTTAGATACGAATTTTTAATCTCTCCATTAGCTGGAGAAGGAATATCAACACTGACAATTTTGCGCTTGAAGTATTCTGTAAATGGATTGACTGGAGCACAATTTTCTTATTGCGCTTATGCTTCTGAGGAGGGATAGGAACGAGTTCATTACTAATTTATCTGTAACTTCCTGACTTTTAAAAGCAGTTTCTTAAAGATGAAATGTAAACCGAAAAACTAAAAAGAAACGTCGCTTTTGATAGTAACGCATTGGCCCACCTTCATGTTTACTCCTCCCATGCATCAAATCCTGGCTAACTGAGCTGCATTGATTGATGCCAATGACTCAACAGGCCTTGGTGTATTTTCTGAAGAGCTCTACTGCTGGGGGGGGGGGGGGGGGGTCTTAGGTATGACTTTGCCCTCTCAGAATATGGAGGGCATTAAAAGAAACGTAGGAAAAATTTTATACTAAGAGTAACCCCCCTGTACTGTACCCTTGAAGTGTTACAAAACACGGATGTATACATGTACATAGGTATATACACCACCTATGGCACCATATAGCAGTAAAAGATAAACTAAGGAATTAGGTATGTGTACTAGTAATATACTGCCTTAATTTACATCTTTCTTTTATTTAGGCATTGGCAAGAGCATAATAGAAAATTGCGTAATGAAAGAAACATAGAAGTTCAAGGGTACTGTAGTCATTTATACGGTCCATCCATGCAGAAATGAGTTTCTCTAGATCGTTCTATCCAAGGTTAGATTTGCAATTTTGCAAGAGGCACAATTCAGGTTTTACACATTTTGGCTACCTTGGAATATCCTTTGTATCATCCTGCGTGGTAACAGTATTATCAATTATATAATGTGCTGCACATTTAACTTGTGTTGATGAAGCTGTAATGCACTGCTTTGATCCTCTGAAAATTTAAAAAGCCAACACTTTGGTCAGCATCAAGATTATATACTGGTTCTCTTTCTAACTTTTGTTGAGATACTCTAGCTGCATAAGAACCAAACTGTAAAAGCAGACACATAAGCAACAGCACACACTATGATCCAATATGATGGTGCAAAGCACACCTTTCTATAAAACTGCAATCTTACCCATTATCTAAAGCATACCTAGAATGCATAATTGACTATCAGTGGCAGAGTTAAACGCAGCCTTGTCCAAATTTAGGAGCTTACAGCATTCAGTTCTAGCAGGCAAGAGATAAAGCCATTGAAAAGCAGGAGCACATTGCACTAGTAGATGTTGCCAATATATCACAAATAGCTCAACTAAGTACATGTATTAATGCACAAAAAGCAACCATGAGTAAAGTAGCCTACACCTCCAAGGCATTTCCCCCTTTTAGACTTTGTTTCTACTCATGCCATCCTCTGTTGTATTCATTCATGAGGGGTATGTACAGGGGGGTTGTGAGGGGTTAAATTTATTTTCACATTCAGTGTGACCCAGTACATATTTTCAGAGTGGTAGAAACAAGAAATTTTTTAAAAAGTGAAATAAGCCCCATCCCCACAGTAGTGCACAATAATAATAATCTACAGAAGTCTGTAGAGAGCTTGGCAAGAAAAACGTCATAGTATGTATGTTTGTTTTGACAAGGCTGTGGATTAAGTCAAATCGTATAATAAGGTGTTACTGTCAAGTTGTGAAATGTTTATTCAAAGGATACAAAATGCTCCCCCTCTTCCCAGCAGCATTTTTTGCATCCTCCCATCATTCATTGACCTGAGAAATTGAATTTTCAATTCATATCACTTTTCCTCCTCTTCTATTATTACACCACTCTTATGCAACTCTTCAATATCTTTATCAATAGGAGGAACAATTTTGCTCAGCAACTTGTTGTCTTCTTTCCCCATTGTGATGAGAATTGGCCGAGCAGCATCAGGGCTATTAGGAGCACCTTCCCTCCATACCACACCACTCTCACTTGTGCTAGTGCTTGGTTGCTCAACTTGGTCATCTTTTGATACTTGTATGGGCACCCACATCCATAGTATCATCTTGTGGGTCTCCACATTGCCTTTCTGATCATAAATAGCATGCCTCCCTGAACCATCGAGGCCTTCTTTAGCTGTCATTGTGTGGATTTCAGGCTGCAATTGTAAGTGTATTATCAGTCGCTTGAAGTGGATTTGTACAGATTCAATGAGGTTTAAAGTGACTCCTGTGGCATCACTTGCAGAACGAATCGTGGGCATAAGTCTGTTCTTATGTTGCATGACCATGTGATGAGCTGGTAAGCAGGCCCTCTGCTTTAAATCGTGTCTTAAGCTTTTATGTGCCGATCGGCCAAGCTTATATGTTGAAAGCATGTGGAGTGATTCATCTAAGCTAAGTTCCATGTCTATTGATTCTGAGTTGAACAGCTTCATGCCAAGTTCTGCTACACCTCTATCATGAGAATAATTTTCCCTGAAAGTAAATTATTCAAAAAGATTTATTTCATACCTGTGCAATAGATATCCTAACTAAACAGCTGTGTGGTTGTGATCATCTGCTTTTCTGCTTCTACCCTCAACTGTGAAAGCAATGCATCGGTTCTCCTCTTTGCATGTCGTTGGCTGACCTTGTCTAAAGGGCTTAGTGATTAAGACCTTTGCCTGTTTCTCTACCTCCTACAACAGCTGGAGGACTCTCTTCACATGAGGAAGCTGATGATAAAGGTGTATCCAGATTTTCTTGAATTGTAGCAGGCTCATGCATAGAAAATTTCTGTCTGGTAGGAGAGAAAAGCTTCTTTTGTATAATCTAGCTTTTTGGCTTGACTCAGCTTACTCCACTTATTTCTGGCCCAGTGCTTTCTCAGCTTATTAACTTCCTCCTTTTTGCATAGAATGCCTTTGTCACTGATAAACAAGCCTGCAGCCTCCCAATCACTTTAAAACTTCCTTACGTAATTATCATAAGCTTCCAAATTGCAGATCTTTCTCTTTTCTTCCATGCCAATGGAGACACTTGAAGTAGTTTCCGGAATACCACACTTGCACGTTAATGTAACTGTCTGTGCTCTCTACTCACATAAAAGCTCTCTACTTACATACTCTACTACACAAATTTTATGCCAGAGCGCAAAATAAGATTTAGGAACACAATGAAAGTACTAATTATTTTCACTTCTAGTTTGTACACCTTTCTTAAAAATTATGTCAATTTCTTCTTTTAGTAACAAATTGGGGTTATGCAAAAAAAACTGTTTATTGAATAAAATTACTACATGATCTCCATACGCAATGTCCATCATCCTAAACCACTGTGCCTCTCTCCCCCCCCCCCCCCCCCCTTCCCCTTGCTTCGTAGTGTTTACATATAGCACTTTGCGCAAGCAGCAGCAAATCAACGCAATTGTGTTCAATTCAGTGCGGTGTTGCATGTACACATGCAAATTATAATGCAAATGGCATGATCAATTTATCGGCAAAGCAAAGCTCAGGGCAATTCCACTGAGCTGCGAGCGAATTCATCAATAATTGCATCACTACTAATCGTTTTCAAAATTTTCCTTTCAACTGCTATTAGCAGTAGCCCATCTAGTCTCTCCGGCATCATTGTTGATTTCAGTCGAGTCTTGACTATTTTCTGTGCAGAAAAACTACATTCAGCTGTGCATGTGCATGAACTAATAGGGGATGGCCAAAACTATTGAATATGCCTTACTGAGCTCGGGGCAATGCATCCACTAGGTGATACTTGGGATTGCAAAGGAGAGTTAATGCAGCCGAAAAAGACAAATTCAAATTAGAGTGATTTTCTTCGTCATCTTCCTCACCCATTTTAGAACAATCACTTTCATCTTCTGAAATGCTGTTTGGTTGCGTAAAATTGAATTGTTTATGTGCACAGTTCCTCAGAGCACCTAGAGGAATCCAAATTGTATTTCTCGCAAAACACTACTACCTGGGATCGTAGACATTTCACCATTTGTACTGACACATTGAATTGACAGGCGAAAACACAGCAAACGATTGCAATAGTGATTTGTTATTCTTAAGGACACAAGGAGAGTATCTATTACAACATAATAAGTGTTGCATTTCCACACGGATTCAGGCATCTCAACTTCAAAGCTCTCTTCTGCATGAATTACAAGATCACTTCCCTTGTCTTTGCGGCGATGAATACGACTGGTTTTCCATTCTGTGTCACCAAAACCTACCGTAGCTTCTTCCATCCTCTGAATAGTGTCACTAGCAGAGTTCTCATTTTTTTCCAAAGAATCAATTGCACTTTACGTTGTAAATATCCATGTTCACAGTCTGCAAATAACAGCTCAGAGGTCCGGTGACTACAAAGATCTCCTGGAAAAGTTACATGGTTGCCATGAATTGCTTTATATAGATAGAAGAAAGCAATCCAGTTGCATCAGATCTATGCTTTGTATCAAATGTGGGAATTTTGTCAAGAGTTAGAATAATACATTCATGATGCTCCACAAAAGTATTCATGCACCTTTCCCGTGAATTCCATCTAACAGTATTTAAGCACTTCAGAGAATGAATAGCCAACCCTTTAGAGACCTACACGTCTTAAAATATGGAATGGACTTTGGAAGATTTGCTGAATAGAGGATACAGGGTCTCTAAGTTAACAAACAGAGTGACAATGCCTATTGCAACCACGAAAGAACTAAATTTAGCGTATGGGCATACCAATGAGTGTATAAAATATTGGGATTTATTCTTTGCTGAATTAGTGCTTGTAGACCATTATAACAACCACTCATGTTGGATGCCCCATCATACGTTTGAGCTACCAGATTCTTGAATGATACATCTTTGGATTGTAAAATCGTGTGAATAACAGTAAAAGGTCTTCAGCTGTTGTTCCCATAGCTCTTTGACAAGCCAAAAGAAATCATGAAAACATTCTTCATGTGAAATCTTATGTGACACTCCAAAATCATTTAAACCCCACTACAATTGAACACCTTGAGCCTTGCACATCAATGTCCTACACGGGAGCTGTAAAACCGTCAAGCTTAAGAGACACTGTAGCTTTCATAGTCAAAGACAAAGCTAGCTTCAATTGCAGTGCCATTCATAAAATAAGGAAACCATCTATTTGAGCAAAACACATAGTTACCAAAGAAATCATGAGCTGGTTAAAAAGAATATTGGCTGGTGAAATATCGCAATGCAAGTAACCAATATGATGTAAGGCTTCCAATGCAGATATCATATCCTTTTAAAAACCATGCATATCGCAACACATCTAAGACATGCGCACCTGCAGATTTTATTCTGCGCTAAAGGGATGAGGAGCTGGAGATAGTTTAACACAGTTAGCAGATCAAGCAGTCAGTGTATTAAAAATGCAGATGCAGAGAACCTTTACAGTCAGTTTCGGTTGTTCGGATACCTTTTATCAATTTCATAGAAGTCATCAAGTGTATAAATCCAATAATCTGCCTAGACAATAACAAGTTGGTCCAGGATTTCTTATTTCTTATGTGCTAACGATTAAAATTTAAACTATAGGCATTATGATATTCAGGGCATCCCTAAGAAAGTGATGATAGACCTCAAACTTACTGGCACAATCTGCTGTCTTTATGTGGGCAAAAATTCCTCTGTGTGTTGTGTCAGCGGCTCTCAAATCCTGAAATGCTATGATGTTGATCATTTACAATGATGTTACCGTGATGGAAGAAATTAAGACCAACATATCATGTAATGCCCATTTGCCTACTTTGGTGACTTGTTGTACAAATGAAGGTGTTCAGTGGCAGGCCCCCCCCCCCCCCCCCCCCCTTCTTGAGGAGCCAAAGTAATGGGGCACCATAATACTAGGAGGCGCCGGGCCACCGTACATTTACAGCGACGTATGTGTAATAGTATGTGTCACCAGTGTTGTATACCTAGAAAGCTGAATATAATAATGTCTTTAACGGTATACCAGTCATAAGCGCCTTTTGTCACATCTAGGCTGTGTAACTGATTTTCAGGTTTTGCAGGTTCATCGATTATTCGCGATTACCTATTCAGTCGACTATGCATTTAGTAGAATAGCAGGTTACCGATTTCAGAATTTCCTTTAGTCGAAATAACCGATTCTGTTTTCCTTAGTCGATATTCGTTTCCTTCATATGCAGAAATCGGTTACCCTCTTTTTATATGCCCTTTGCTTTTCCCGCCTGTATTACATAAAGTACTGCTGCGGCATAGATCGTGTACCACATGAGACATGTACTGGAACATTCGTCTTTCAGATTGAAATATGGTTACAAGAATATCAGCAAGAACAGTCACATCAGTTAGTTTTTGCATTGCAGTCCACCTCAGATGATCGTAAAAAAGAAACGGGCAATGGCATGCTTCACATTGAAGTTGCCCTCGTGATTCAGTGTGATTTTTTGTACATGTGCTATATTCTCCTCAGTGTATTGTGGCAAGTGAGTAGAAGCAGTTCTAGTGTCATCTTTGACATCCAATTGTTTCACCAATTCAATGAGCTCTTTTTGATTGGCATCAGAACTTTCATTCAGATCAAGAGCCAAGTTGGAAATTGTTTTTTTCTTCTCCTGCTCATGAACATGCAGTGTCTCTAGTACTGATTGATGCTGGTTACCAGAACTGGAATCATATTGATACTTGACACCTTCTAGAACAAGGTGCGCATAAGTATAAGACACAAAAGTAAATACAGTTGATTTTTGCTGATACAGTTGCAACCGCAGTGATTGGTCTGCATCAGATGCATCAATTATATTCTCCACAATCTTAAAATTATCGTGATTAAAATTGACCTTGATATAGTCAATTCCTGCTCTGCTGGCCTGCTTCCTGCTTCCACCACTGATTTCCCTTGTGATGGTATAAAAGAGAGACTTCTTCATGCAAGGTATGTCAGCTGGAAATTGAGAACTGTGTTTCGATTCATTGTAAATTTCTTGTACATCTCTTTTCAGCACCAGAGATTTTTTCACTGCAATATTATCAATAGCAGCCCTGTTTCAATCATAACGAGCACTTTTTTTGTAGCCAGGCAAGTCTTCAATGAAATGTTGTCATATGAGTCATATGAGTAGATTGTATAAACTACTAGTTTCACAACTTTGTCCATCATTTTGTGTCGACTAATCACTCTTGGTGGTAGTTCAAGACTTCTATGGAGGTCAGCAGAATCAACCAATGCATGAAATAGCATGGTACGTAAATGGCCAGATGAGTGTTTAGTCTTCAGACAATAATAGCTGCACATATGAGAAGGGTAGGCCATTAAGATGGGCAAGGAAGCGACAAGCTGGGATGGATGTTTGGAGCCCACATTTATTCGCCGATATTATAATGCCTTTTGCTATTTTATGCAATTTTTCGGTTCTCAATACAGGACAGAGTTTCAACTTCAAACCCATTATCAACACCTGCAACTGGATTTCTGATAATCTCTTTTATGGCTGTTGGTGGCAAGTTCAAAGATGGCAGCAGTAATTTTATTAATCCAAGGACACCTTTTCTAAAGACTGCAAAATCCCTTTTATTCCTATTCCTCACTTTCATTCTTGACTTCATGGATGGAAGATTATTGATATCACCATATGCCTCCTCAAGACCCATGAGTTTGTAAACGTTCAAAATGTTAGATTTTGAAGCAATCTGATCAGTTGGCAGAGCTGAAATCCCTTCTTCGGGTACCATGTCGTCTAAACATGTAGGTCGAGAAGCTCTATACTCGTTGCAGCGTTCAGGCTGTTTAGAACCCACCACACCATGCTTCCGTGGATGCCCTAAAAATTTAGGACACTTACAACAGGCACTACAAATTCCTGAATTGCATCTTCCACATGCAGCCTTTTTATGTGTACAACACTGTGAACTGTTTGCCATATTGGATCCTCCCCCCAAAGTCAACCACAAAAGTGATATGAACTTTTAGCAACTAAAAGCTGATATATCTTGCCATCAAAATATTATTTTGATCGTTTTTCAGAACTACAATGACTTTATAGTATTAAGAAAGACATTTGTGTATGAAAACTGCCTGGAAAAAATCTTTACTTTTCAATAGGCTTAAAATACCGTGAAACGAAGGAGTTGGTTGGGCCTGCCTGAATGCAGCATAGCCGTTATTAAGTGCAGCTTAAAATAAATTTCTGCGTACACCACACCAGTGGATATAGTATCAAAATATATAATTGCTTTTGAGATACATGCATGTCCGATAAGTTTTCACTTTGCTGCTCCCAACAAATGTGCACCCGTTTCTCATGGAACCGTGGTCAGTGTTAAAAAAATTGATCTAAAAGGAGAAGTAATGTATATATTGAAAAGATATTACACTTTCTCAGTTGGGACCTCATGTTTGATACGTAGGGAACATACATGTGATGCATGCATGTATTCTATAATGGAAACCTTGGTAATAAATTCAAATATCCTAAAGTCATTGTCCCTAATTGAAAAACAAATGAAGCAGAGGATCGAAGAAGAGTGTTAAATATGGGCACTTGCAGATTATACTGATATTAACTTGTTAAGTGCGAGATGAAATGGACTGTCGCACACAACACTTGGGAACCTACAGTGTAGTTGGCCCAACTATTGGGAACCCATCATTAACCTTGCAGCCTATGAAGGAATAATGCATACAGAAACACCGAATAGCACTTCCAGTGGGTGCCATCAGGGGGTGTATACTTATAGTAACTCTGAACATTGATAGAATGTCCTTTTCCTCCCTGTAGGCACCAAAAGGCTTCCATAAACTCTGCAATGTTTCTGGAGCTGGTCTCTGTGGTGTTACATCTAGGCTATGTGTCCGAACAAAGCAACTGAAGCCGCATTATTCATATCAAAGCAAAACCGTTTATTGTGTGAGGAAAAAATAAGTATGGCTGCATCTAAATGGTGTTTCTGTACACCAAATTGTGTATACCATCGTGAGAATTTGTCTGTGCTTGATGTTTTCATCATAAAGTTACCCCTCTCCCTTACGATATCTGTGTATAAATTGGCTGTGCATTATTAAGGATTGTGATGTGAAGAGTGTGCATATGGTATAGTCTCTACTACAACAATACACCAGTTAAATGGGAGGGATCAGAGGGTATTCGATGGTGAAATGAACAAGATACAGCTCTCTCAAAAAACACCATTTTAATGAATCCATGGCGCATCTAGCCGCAATGGATTTTTTTTTTGTTTACGTTATTGTCTAATTATGGACCCTTTTGTCCAGCAACATAGGGCTGTGAATGAGGTTACTACCCAAATTATTTGTTTATATGAATTTGAATAACCATAAAACAATAGTACTAGTGTGGTAAGCAGCCCATGTATTCATATCTACATGTGCAGTAGGGTATCCATTACACTGTTCAGTCTACTAAACACCAATTCAAGTGCTATGCTCTGGCATGCTTTTCACTGCTGTCACTTGTGCCATATCTGGCTTAATCCCTTCTGTTGTGATGCAATGACCAATGTAAACGGCAAGCTCTTTCATACATGTATGTAATCGCATCTTGTCTTTGTTCAACTTTAAGTTGATCTCCCGAGCTCTATGGCAAGCGACAACTCACTAAGATTGTGATCCAGGCTTGTTCATCTGTGTCCCCTACCCCATAAACCAGCATGTCATCTGCCACCACTGCCACTCCTTTCAGTCCATGTAATGCTACCTGAAGTCGCCTCTGACATTCCTGCTGGAGCTGATGACACTCCAAACGGTAACCAGAGCCATAGATCTGTAGCAACCATGCATCTGGACCCATTGGCCAGATTTACTACTTTGTCCCCAACACACCACCTGGCTACGGGCCTGGTAAGCAGATGAAAGAGCACCACTCCACCAGGTACATTAGTCTCGTACCCAGACCCTCATTCCCACAGCTGCGTATGGATTTACATCACCGCTACGTTCTTTCCACGTAGCGGTGATGTAATCCATCCGCAGCTGTACATGTAGGAATCAGGGTCTGGGTGGTACGAGACTACAGGTACCTGCGGTACATGTACATGTACACTACCTAGGCAGGTCCCCAGATACATGTATAAAACTTTGGTGGTTTGTGTGAGCCCATAGCGGACTGATAGTGGGGCACTGCAGAGTGTCAGGTTGAGGTCTGGTTTGTTCCTTATATAAACAGTGCACCAACTTGGGTGGTCTAGATCTGCACGCAATGTCATCAGTTGTCAGTCAGTGCACACAGAAACTGCAACAAATAAAGGATGGGGGGGGGGGGGGGGGGGAGGATATGACATCATACAGATGCAAAATAGATTGGTTCAGGACCTGAAGATCCAATTATGAAACTGTATCATTTTGAGAAGACTAATAGGTTACTAGTTCTAATTGGAATTGTCTCACACATAAATCTTGGCCATCATTAAATTTTTAATACTTTGTACTGCAAGTCACAAATAATGGTATCTGTTAGAATATCTATGGGTGCAAGAGGTCAATCTATAGTAATTTAAACCTCCCACATCTCCCTAATACCCACACACCTCCCATGGTACCCACACACCTACCATGGCACAGTGCACGCTCGTTAATACGTAAAATAAGGCATATTCATTGACAAATTGTCAGTGCACTTACATACAACACCAAGTGGCAATCAACACTTCAGAGTCGATTTCATTTGAAAACAGTAGTTAGCAATCGCAAACATATATAATGTCGTTCATTTTCATGAGGTGATGCAGAAATAATACACTGATTCCAAAAATAAAATCATTGTAGATGTTGAGTACTCGATGTGTAGCACAAATCCCTTGGACATCAGACATACGGTAACCTTAGCTGAAGGACCACTCCTCAACGACCACTAATTTTGCCAAAATATTTTACACATTGAATTACTACACAATGTTATATGAACTTATGTTACATAAGAGTTCTAATTAACACCTATAGCATTGAATGCAAGAGCATGAATCCATACAACCACATGTAACAATTAATTGGGAAACCACAAATGCCTACAGCAGTCCTTTCTCTTTCAGGTACATTTCCACTAGTCCCTGTACTTCTAGGGCACACCCCCAGTGCACAACATAGCCACGCCCACCATGCCCATAGCAGTGGACTACGGGGACTGAAGATGACATCAGCTCAAATTCCAGACGAACCTTATTCCTCCTCATTGGTCGCAAGCAGGCCCAGGTCTCTACTATCTCTGAACCCTCTAATGCAGGCACAAGCTGTAGACAACGTTTGTAAATCTGTTCGCTTGACAGAGTCTGACGTACCCGGAGCCTTTTAAAATGGATGGCTTTAAAAAGGCTTTGGGTATATCAGACTCGGTCAAACTTACTGTTGGCAGCATAGTTTGACCAGGAACTGGATCGGCCGAAGTCTGGGGACCAGACCATATATGAGAATATGGTCTGGTCCCCAGACTAGGAAGGAATAACTCCGAGCGTTGCCATTTTATTACGCAAAGGTCCGCGAACGTGACACAATGTCACTAGGCAACCGCTGTGGTTTTTACTCCAGACGTGACGTTTATCGTACTTCCGATCTTTCATGCAAAGGGTCCATTCATAATTTTCGCTTCGCAGGGTTGAATTGGCTGGTTGCCGATATATCGCAGTTAAATTTTATGTACCGCGGTTACGCTTAACCGCGGTTATTTATAACCTTCACCGTGGTTAAAGTATGCAATATTTTACGGAGTACGAATGCGGTGATCACATCAAATAAGGAATACAGAGAGCAATAATCAAGTCTCCGCATAAACTTGCAGCGGATAATCTTGCTTGCAGTTACCCTAGAAGCTTGAAGTTCTGATGGAGCGCGAAGGCCATGCATCGTTTCTTTGATATCTTATTAATTTGGCAACGGTAAACTTATTCACTTTTTGAATCGAAGGAGCGGAATGGCTAAATAATTTTAAAAGTATTTCACGTTCTTTCCATGCACCACATAAGTGGGTCAGCTTTTCTGAAGCCTGTTTCATCTTCTTTCATATACTTATCAAGTTTTGTTTTTCTGTATCAGTTGTATTATCCTTCTGTTGACTCCCTTTTTTTAACCATACAAATAGTACAAGTTAAAATCATCACTTGTAGTATCTTCCTGGAATTTTTTTTTTTTTTGGCACAAAGGTCTGTTATTTATTTGCCTCTTTTTAGCATATGAAGCTAGGAGTGTTGTTAACTTTGCTAGGACTAGCTGGATGGTATGGGATTGGATGTGATGATGTCCCCATGGTAAAACTTTTATTTAAAAGGTATTCACAATACCATACAAAAACCACTCGCGCGATGCACTTGCTGCAAACCACCCACGGTTAATAGCAAAGAACTGCCACAGTGTACATTTATATGATCACTACCTTGGTTAGGGGTAGATAATTGGCCTGAGAATACCTAAGTTTTAACCTAACCGCCCTCCCCCCCCCCCCCCCCCCCCCCCCCCGGGGGTCGCCCATGGGTTTAAAAAAATGTATTTACATAAAACAACACATTTGTTCTTTTACATGTAGAGTCCAATCTGGATAGATGTTTTATCTGGATTTCATTCTAATATTTTCTAGCTCTTCCAGAACAGCCACCATTGTGGGTCGTATGTCGGGTGTTTTTTGGGTACAATTCTCCATCAGGGTATGGAGGAGGACATGTTTGGTCTTCATCCTCTCCTTCATCTCATGAAGTTGGTCAGAATAAGGAAATTTTCTCAGAGTGACTTCACATAGTACTATCCCATAACTGTACACATCAATCTTGGTGGTCTGTGGTAGTGAAGAATCAGGGAGTGCCTCTGGGGCTATGTACACTATGTTACCCTCCCCCATGGTTGAGGCCAGCTTGAGTAAATTGGCAGACCCAAAGTCTGCCAATTTAGCTATCCACCTATTCATTGGTATACGCTTCATAAGGACATTGGCTGTGCTCACATCTCTGTGGATGATGGGTTCTTGTAGCCCATGGAGATAGCAGAGGGCGGAGGCAACATCATGGAATATGTCCATACACTGGTCCACACCAGGTTTAAGACAACTGTCCTCATAGGCCTTCCTCAGTGTGGTGTCCAACAGCTCAGTGATGATCATGGGTCCTCCCTGGTCATCCAGCACAGCTGCTATGAACTGCACCAGGTTGGAATGGCATACGTGAGCCATAGTATTGATCTCGCGATACACCCGCTCGATAACATGATGTTCTGTGATGATTTCCTCATGCACACACTTGACAGCCACCAGTTGATCCTTTAACTTGCCCTTATCAACATACCCCCATGCCCCATGTCCTAGTCGTTTCTGAAGCAATGTTACACTATGACGTGGTACTATTTTCCCCAGATCATTGAGCTCTTTGCTGACCAGGTCTGTATTAATAGCATGTGCTGCTTCTGCCATGCCAAGTCTGTTAAGATGGTACATTAAATGCTTACGAGCATCTGCTCCTGTGGTCTCAGCCCACTCATTTATCAAGCGTTTGCAATCTCTACCAGAGTCGATGGCTGTGATCTCCAATGCTTGAGTTAATTTCTCCTGATCTGAAGGTTGAAGTGATTCTACCAGTACATTGACTTCTCTTTTGAACAGTTTTCCTAGTTTGAAACTTGGGGCTGCCATTTTCAACCATAGCTGCTCATCACCATTTAGTGGGTAATTACGCTTTTCATCACATTGTAGGGTAGTGCAGGTGCTAAATGTTTTACTGGAGATGGTAACATAGTGAGGCAATCCTTCTGGCAAACAGGTGCAACAAAAGGCTGGTATGGCTTCAGTTTGTTGAAAGGATTTCTGCAGCACAGCATTTATTTCAGTACTCAATGATAAAAATATTTTTTGGCATATGAACCAAAAGTTGCTTGTTGGGTACTCATCTCCACTGTATGTCAATCTCTCTACAACAACACATACTGATGTTAGTGTTGTTGACAATATAACCTTATCATGCTTTTGAAACGAATATGTAATTTGATCACAAAACACCTCACATTTGACAAAGTCACTGTTTCGTTTGCTTGCTAAGGCTGCATTCAAATAAGTAAATACTCCATGGGAGATATGTTTGGTTTTTGAAAAGGTGAAGTGAAGAGGAGCAGTACAAAGTTTACTTTTCACTTGATGAGGCACAGCTGTCCCCTTCGATTTTAGTACAAATGGCACAAAATATTCATGGTGTTTTGTTTCCTGATCAATATCAATGGGTGCAACAAGATTATACTTTTCCAATAATTTCACAAGACCAGTTGAAAGACCTTCCACCTCTTCTGATTTCCATATTTCCTCACAAACATGTATAGTAAGGATGCCTTCCGAGATAAGCCGCTTCCAAGATTGTGATGAACATGGATTGATGGGGGTGAAAATCAAGTTTAGCTTTTCCTGTAACCACATTGGATCAGTGATTATAACATTATTCAAATACTGAACATCAGGATAATACAGAAATACTCCGTGCTCATGATAAAAATGTAATACACAGGGAAACTCCTTGTCCGATATGCCACATAATAAGGCTATTGATGCAGCTTTCTCTACTTGTACTATTGAAAAATTCTTTGTAACATGTGAGAACATTCGATGGAATAACTCCCAAGTCAATGGAGTAGATATTTTGATGTCACGTGTAATAAGTTTTGTAACAAGTGTCTGAATTTCTGGAGCTGCTTGGTTGGCTGAATTCAAAAGTATTGTTTTCAATTTAGTGTTTGAACAGTTCAACTTTACCCACTTTTGTATATTTTCGATTGTAGACTGTACATGTATCTGTGTGCGCTGTTCATCAGAGTTGTATGTTCCTATCACAACTATTTGGGGATCAAGACAAACATACTGATTTGTACACAGATCATCAACAATGCATGCAATAGAATGACACATGTCTTCCTCCAAAGTATTGGCACCATGCTGGTTTCCACTAATTACATTCTTGTCTTCAGAATTTATTACAACAAGGAAGAATGAGTATGAAGTTGTAAATACAGGTAGAAAGTGCTTTAACTGTTCCCAGGAGTGATTACTGGTATGAATCAAAGCTGGAGATGAACAAAAGACAACTTTGTTCATAATATTTGTTGCAATTTTCTTAACTGCGCTGCTAATTTTATCATCAACTGAACGTGTAGTAACGGCGTCATGTGACCTGTCTGGAAAAACATATACCTTTTTAGCTATCTGATATAACCTCGCATTCATCATTATGTTATTTAAGACACTCAAATCTGATGATTTGTTCACTTTGTTAGCAAGCGTAGCTAATTCCACTAGTTCTGCCTCTTCAGTCTTTGGGAAAAATTCACCATTACACAGTGTATACACGCTTTGGTCATTCATACCTGCAGATTTAAGTGATTTCGTCAAAACGCGTACAAGCCTCTCAGCAGCTTTTCCAATAGTCACAATATGTCCACATGATATCATCTCGGCCGCACCATTTTGGATGGCTTTTTCGTATACTAGTACCCTCCCAACGTGGCTCTCCAATGGCTGCCTTACGTACCTTTGTTTTACCGCTTCCTGTAGTTGTTGATACACATGATTCCAAAATGGAGGCCAAGTTTCATCAGAAATGTCATACCATGGTGGTGGTGGTGTGACAGTGTTGTCCCGTGGGTCGAAATATAGCTTCTTCGCTCCGTACATCGTAGCATAATTACCAGCCGCGATCCCAATCACACATCCCACTAGAGATCCGATCGGCCCTAAGATGGCTCCAGCCGTAGCACCAGCAGCGGCACCGGCAGCGACACCAGCAGCGGTACCAGCGATGCCGCCGGCAACCATGCCAAGGGCCGTGCCTCCAAAGACTGAAAAACTATACACATTACCTTCCACCGAAGTAGCTTCATACGGTCTGCCCAAAACGAACGCAGCACCTTCAGATCCTACCCCAACATACAACGTCGACATAATGGGTATGATATGTTTACAAGACTAAGGAATACAATTATTTTTAATTGCTATTACATCACGTCCGGAGTTTAGTCTCGTTCACGGACCTCGCCTGCCTTTTATGGGAGGGAGTGGGGGTTGAGTCCGTTCTGCCAGATCATACACATTGCGCGCGCATATGTATGCGGCTGGAAACTATCGCTAGTAGACATACGGTACGGTATTGGTCTTATGATTACTGCTCATTAAAAAAGTTACACTACCGTAATAACACAAAGTTTTCGGCCTAGTCTCGTACCCAGACCCAACTGCACGTAAGCATTATCGCATAATCGTACGGTTTCAAGAGAACATACTTTCCAAGGCGGGAGGCAATGTTAAACTGGGCGTGAGATAGGCGGGTTTAATTTAAGGCGTGAGATAAAAAAAAAATAGCGTTCTTTGCGACTTGGGGGGGGGGGGGGAAATTCTCCTTGCGATTGGCCGTTAACAGCCTAGACAGCTAGCTAGGTACCAGTCCACAGCACGTAACGAGTCCCATTATCTCTCATAGTGAGATGCTAAAAAAATAATAGTATTAATTTATCGCGATGCGTGCTACTATGCATTACCAAATTCTTCCAAACAGGCGATTATTACTTTACTGATTAGAATGCTTTTTTATTGTACTCCGATGTTGCAGATTTTGCTTCCTGCAAAAGTTCTTTTGGACGGTGCATATCGATGCGATTCTTCGTTACAAACTGCTAGTACCTGAAATAAGGAATGGCTTGGTGCTATACATTACTGAATACAGGCCTGGCCACTCTCAAAATGCAGGAAACAGTTAGGTTGGTTTCAAAGCCGGCTGATACCAACAAGTGATGCAAACTTGAAGGCATTATCCAAGACCATTACACGTTTTATTAACAACAGAGAAGGATATGAAGAAACATCTTAATATGACTTGGGATAAGCTAATATCATATTTGAAACAGAATTTTACAGTGAGTGCCTTTGAATTCATGCAGTGCTTCACATGTATTGTCATTGCCACATTGTACTAGCGGTGACAGTGGACATACTTCATGTCCAGTATCTTATTCTTTAAATTCTGATTACCATAAATGTGCTATAACAGAAGGATAGCTCGTTTGGAGAAAAGAGACAACAATGCATTAAGAAATCAAGTGCGCAATATCAAAGCAGATAATGATATACTTCAATCAATTGATGGCAACAGAGATAAAATACATAGACTCTAAATCTAATCAGTGGAAAATCCTATAGTTCGTCATGCCGTAAAGCCATTTGTTACTGCCTGGAACATCATGTACCCATAACCAGATATGCCCAGTTATTGAAGTAGTTTTGGATCAAATGGCAGGTTTGGAAATTACTGCCCTCGTACAGTAAGTTATTAGCATATGAACTTGGGGTATTAAGTGATTTACAATTAAGTTGCAGGTGAAATCATGTATAATGGTAAAGATATAACACTTTCTTGGGACTCCACAACCATCAATGGAGAACATATGAATGAAATACATATAAATGTTTCGACAGTACTGACCACCAAAATAATATGTGTTAAGCCGCTTAAGATCCATTGCTGGAGGTACAACTGAAGGCTATGTATCTCATGGTTGTGATGCCATTAACTCTATCATAACTACATATGCTACATATCATAGAGTAGACTATCTTCTTGCCAAGTCAGCATTTGAAGAACACCCTCAGTGATAGTGTTGCAGTTAATCACTTAGGGTGATTAACTGCAACTGAAATAGAATTATTAGAACTAAAGTGCAATATCCATCCGCTTGATGGGATCGCAAAAAAGTGTACAAATATTTTAAAGGAGTATGACAATCATTATAATATTACAAGTGACACATTTGGTAGGGACTGCTATGCTATATTAATTTTGTTATAGCCATGAACAAAATGAGATTCAAGCAAGGCAAAGGAGACCCGTCTGGTTTTAAGCAATTTTTGCGACAAAATAATATCAAACCAAGTATTATAATTCGGTATGTGGGTAATCGTTTTCACGCTGGTGTTTTGTATCATTTAAGAGAAAAGCTTTTAATACATGTATATTTGGACAAAAGTTGTAATAATACTACAACTTTACGAACATCACTGTTAAAGGACATGAGAAATATGAATATTTAATGGTCACAGGACCATGGATGCATGAACTATATACAAATGCAGGTATTTCAAACCTTGATTTAGCATAAACTTGTGTCTAGCAAACTTGAATGCAATTAAAAAGTGTCCCCTCTGATGGTGTTGCTGGCAAAGACTTTTGGTGTATCCTTGGATGTAGGTACCGATGCAGTGTCCCACAGCTGTCCCACAGCTATTTCACACACACACACACACACACACACACACACACACACACACACACACACACACACACACACACACACTCACACACACACACTCACACACACACACACTCACACACACACACACACACACACGACAGACCCTCATTCCCACAGCTGCGTATGGATTACATCACTGATACGCTCCTTCCACGTAGCGGTGATGTAATCCATCCACAGCTGTACATGTAGGAATCAGGGTCTGGGTGGTACGAGACTACAGGTACATGCGGTACATGTACATGTACACTATGTAGGCAGGTCCCCAGATACATGTATAAAACTTTGGTGGTTTGTGTGAGCCCATAGCGGACTGATAATGGGGCACTGCAGAGTGTCAGGTTGAGGTCTGGTTTGTTCCTTATATAAACAGTGCACCAACTTGGGTGGTCTAGATCTGCACGCAATGTCATCAGTTGTCAGTCAGTGCACACAGAAACTGCAACAAATAAAGGATGGGGGGGGGGGAGGGGAGGGAGGGTATGACATCATACGGATGGACAATAGATTGGTTCCGGACCTAAAGATCCAATTATGAAACTGTATCATTTTGAGAAGACTAATAGGTTACTAGTTCTAATTGGAATTATCTCAGACATAAATCTTGGCCATCATTGCTTTGTACTGCAAGCCACAAATAATGGTATCTGTAGAATGGCTATGGGTGCAAGAGGTCAATCTATATATAGTAATTTAAACCCACATGCCTTCCACATCTCCCATAATACCCACACACCTCCCATGGTACCCACACACCTCCCATGGTACCCACACACCTCCCATGGTACCCACACACCTCCCATGGTACCCACACACCTCCCATGGTACCCACACACCTCCCATGGTACCCACACACCTCCCATGGTACCCACACACCTCCCATGGTACCCACACACCTCCCATGGTACCCACACACCTACCATGGTACCCACACACCTACCATGACACAGTGCACGCTCGTTAATACGTAAAATGAGGCATATTCATTGGCAAACTATCAGTGCACTTACATCAAACAACACCATGTGGCTTAACCATTCAACTATGTAATCAACACTTCAGAGTCGATTTCATTTGAAAACAGTTTGTAATTTGCAATCACAAACATATAATATTGTTCATTTTCATGAGGTGATGCAGAAATAATACATACTGATTCCAAAAATAGAATCATAGTAGATGTTGAGTACTCAATGTCCAGCACGAATCCCTTGGACATCGGACATACGATAACCTTAGTTTCTAAACTCGTTATGCTCTGGTTTGAAGGACCACTCCACAACGACCACTAATTATGCCAAAATATTATTTTACACAATTATTACACAATGTTATGTTACATAAGAGTTCTAATTAGCACTGAATGCAAGAGCATGAATCCCATAAAACCACATGTAACAATGGGGAAACCACAAATGCCTACAGCAGTCCTTTCTCTTTCAGGTACATTTCTACTAGTCCCTGTACTTCTAGGGCACACCCCCAGTGCACAACATAGCCACGCCCACCATGCCCATAGCAGTGGACTACGGGGACTGAAGATGACATCAGCTCAAATTCCAGACGAACCTTATTCCTCCTCATTGGTCGCAAGCAGGCCCAGGTCTCTACTATCTCTGAACCCTCTAATGCAGGCACAAGCTGTAGACAACGTTTGTAAATCTGCTCTGTTTGCTGGACATCTGGCACCTGGGACCAGTTGCCATGGTCCCTGGTTCCGCCTAAAAGAGTGACATCACTGTGAGGAATGATGTAGGACCTGTTCACTTTTCCTTCAGGGTCTCTGCAGGCATGGACCTCGGGGTGATGCTTGAGTGTGGAGGGCACCCTCACTGCCACAATCTGCCCCCTCACTGGGTAGAGGTCTTGGTCACCTGTTAGCTCACGTGATCCAAGCCCTGTGCAGTTGACCACAAGTTGGTAGTCGGACAGTTGTTGAATAGCTGTGACCCGCCTCTGTTCGAAAGTCCCGCCAAGCCTTTGAAACTTGGACATTAGCCAAGGAAGGTACTTCTTCGGTTCCACCACGTACGACTTGAAACTGAATACCGTTTCATATGATTCTGACCGTAGACCGCGTTGTATGGCTTCGACCCTGGTCAGCAGTTCAAAGTCTGGGACCGTCCCCGCCCACCACGGGCGCTCCTGAGGACCGGAAAAGTACAAAAAAGTGGGCACGAGGCTCACCCCGGCCTCGTCCGCTAGGGCACACGACTGGAGCGCTTGCAAATGTCTTATGGTAGCAAGCAAACGTTCGTCCTCTGGCTCTGCTTCGGCGTCGGGGTAAACGAAGCCACCAGCCCCGTTACTCGTAATGTTCGGGTGAAACTTCTCCGCAATAATGGTGACATTCAACTCAGAGCCACGTGACTCCAGCAAGCGTACGCCAACAGAGAGACCGATCACACCGGCACCAATGACGGTAATCGCGGTCTTAGACCGAGACAGGCCCGTAAATGTAGGCTCGGGAGTGTCGGTAGGTTTTGCCATAATTTGAAATTATTTATTCATTGTCAATGAATGGGCCTTTGCATGTAAGATTGGAACTACGATAACATCATGTCGGCGTAAAAACTAAAACCACAGAAACATTGTGTCACGTTCGCGCACCTTTGCGTAATAAAATGGCATCGCTTGGATTCATTCCTTCCCGCTCGGACAGTTATCCTCTGGCCGACCCAGTTCCTGATCCAACTATGCTGTCTACAGTGCAGTAAGCTCTGACATACCAGGAGCCTTTAAAAAAGCCATCCATAAAAAAGGCTCCTGGTATGTCAGAAGTTACTCGGCCTCCTTCTTGAGGTTAAGCTGATGGGCTGTGTGGGGTCCCTGAAGCTTCTGTCCATGTAGCATCTCTGCCTCCAGCACATCACTGGACTGTTCCCACTGGCGGACGCAGGATTTAAAGAAAGGGGGGGGGGGGGTTGTAGTGGAGGGGAAACACCAAAAGGGGGAGGGTGCGGGAGCTTTTGAAAACGTTAATTCGGTGTGCTAAAATGCATGAAAAAATTACGAGTTTTCAACAAGCTGAGCATGCTCGTTACTTTTTCATTTACTTATGCCGCATTTTGCGTATTATGTAATAGGAGGAAAGGGGGGGTTGCAACCCCCCCCCCCCCCCTCCGTCCGCCAGTGGTTCCAAAAGGTACATAAATGTTGCTACAACCCTATGAATGCCAGTTAGTTTTGGGAGGGGGTGGGTCTGGGCACTGGGAAGGTGTTATGTATGGGACTTGGGTAGACAGTGGGGATCTATTGAGTTTAACACGTGTGATCTGTGCAGTGCAACTCATACGCCATATGAAATTGAAAGAGATGTACATGTATACCATTATGTAACACGCATCGCAATCAGAACCTCGCTCCCAGTTAGGACCACAATACAATCATGTCCACAATGTATACATACATAGAAGAGTGGTTAATGAGAAGGTCAACGAACCGACACACTCCTAGACTACAACTCAGCCATAGCACCGAGGGGTGGGATAGGATTGGGGGGTACGGCTAAAACCCTACAGTTTAGCCAACAACTTCAGTAGATCTTGTGGAGGCACTCCCTCGAAGCAGATCTTGTGAACGGCAGTGAAGAGAGGGTACCTACGTGTACAAAAGCAATACACCAGCCCTGGTAACAACAATAAAAATACAGTAGGATGAGTTCGTTTTTTTTCACACATCTGGTTTCCTCACTTTTTACAGCTTCACATATATCATATTTGTTCATTGCCACAAGTTCCCTAACCCTCTAGAATTCCAAGCCACACTTCAATACATATTAATTACCCCTTCATAAATTCTTATAACTGCAGTTAATGTTGATCAGCCTATGGCCCAGACTTACTCGGCCTCCTTCCCCTCCTTCTTGAGGATAATGTTAAGCTGATGGGCTGTGTGGGGTCCCTGAAGCTTCTGTCCATTTAGCATCTCTGCCTCCAGCACATCAATGGACTGTTCCAATAAAAGAAAATAACTGAATGATGAAATGAACTCCAACTTATACATCCTGTAAGTCCCCCCCCCCCATGAGCTGATTACAGGTTTACAATAAATCCGATAAGGCAAATTTGTGCAGAGTGATCAACAACATAACCAAGCTTTCAGGCACACCAGGTGTTGATATCAGGTACATCACATGACTATCAGGCACACCACATGATGATATCAGGTACTCCACGTGTTGATATCAGGCACATCATGTGACAACACATGACAATAAGCACATCACATGTTGATAACAGTGCAGTAACTAAATCATCATGAAAAATGAACGATATGAGCATATCAACATTACTATCCTGCAAGCACAATACATATAACAAAGCGTGGCCTTTTTCAAGTGATTACATTCACAGCAAGCTGTTCACAGTACAGTGCCCGATCATTTATATGGGACAAAAATAAAGCATATTAGCTACAAGTGGAGACTTGGACAATAGATTAGACTTTATCTCACATTTTAAGTATATACAAGTTGACACTAATTGCCAATGAATATGCCTTATTTTCTGTGTAATTGAATTAATACTGTACCATGAGAGGTGTGTGGGTACCATGGGAGGTGTGTGGATACCATCATGGGTGTCAACAGGCAACAAAAGCCTCAACCAAACAGAACAGGAGGTACAGTTACCTTTCCAGTCTTCACAAAGGCCTCGGCAACCCTCCTGTTCCTCCCCCCATAGCAGGTGGCAATAAGGTCGGCAACTCCGCAGCTTTCCATGAACGTGGATAACTCCACTCCATGGTAGTATGAACTGGCAAACTTGTGCATCTCCACAAGTCCAATGCGAAGAATGGCGGCCTTAGTGCTAGCCCCATAGCTAGAGGACATACAGAAATATTTATAACACATGTACATAATCAGGAAATACTAAACGGACTGCTCAACAATTACGAAACATGTACCATTAGGACTGTGAGGGGTGTACCAATAGGACCCTCACAATAGGAGCACGAGGGGTGTACCATCTGTGGCCCACAGCAAACATTAGTGGCCTGTTTTGTACACTACAAGGTTGGACAAAAGTGTGCTTTTTTAAGAACTTCACCAAGACATACAAAACGGACTGCTAACAAATACATGTATGTACCTTTTATGTGAATGTGTTAAAACGTTTACCAAAGCATTTGGTAGTGGTGGTGGGGGGAGAAATAAAATTAAGCGGTATTAACTCAAGTACATATGTGCGAAATATCATAAAAAAGGGACGGGGCCCCCAAATATAGCATCCTACATGCCCACACTTTCACACTTCCTTTAAAATGTAATTGGACAAGGGGCTCCAGATCCATCACGGACCTCAACTATCATCCGATGTAAGAAATGTTGGCCAAATACAAAGTTTAATAACCACTCTGGTCATTAACTATCCCGTAATTGCTTATCACAATAGCACAGTTGGTGGGGATTAAAGAAGCAATGAAATGACAACACACTCACCCTAGACCATCAGATATTCCAGCTGCAAGAGCAACAATATTCTGTAGTGGGAGATAGATGGCAGACCTTATTTAGTAAAAATGCAGCTAGCATGAATACAAAACGTGGTCACATATAAGGCATAAAATTGACCATCTGTAGCCCATAGCAACCTATTTTGTACACCACAAGGTTGGACAAACCTTTTTTGTGTGTGCATTTTAAAACTATCATATTTCCAACATTAGCAGTAATTACAGGTAGCAATCATAGTACTCACATATAGAATGGAGGGGGAGATATGTGACAGTTCAAAACTAGACCAACAACAGAAGCATTTTTTATTAATCTCACAGTAAGTTACACGAGCTCCAATTGACCGTAAAACATCACTTCAGATCAGTTTCCCCAAAAATTTAAGATCATTAATATTACCTCACGTTACAAGAAATGCAAAGAATGTAATTATTAATGCTAAACATTGTTGGCACACCCTTGCCATAAAAGCAAGTATGGAATGATCCAAGCACAACCATGTATGTATGAACAAGTGAAGCACTCAAGGACCACATTATAGTGCCTAATATAATGAGTTGGTTCAGAGGGTTGGGTTCTTTGGCATACTGCTGTGTGCTTTGGCAAGTTACATATAGGGCGTCCCCATGGTGTGAGGGGTGTGGATCATAGTAGGGTGTGGTCATGGGTACATGTACATACAACAACAAGGTGGGGATAGTTCAATACACCACAAGTACATACCTTCAATGCCCCACAGAGCTCAACTGAAGCAATATCATTCACTATGTTGACCTGGAAAGTATGTCTATTGAATATCTCAGAGTAGAGTTGCCCACTGGCCGGGTTCAAAGTTCCTAAACGAGCATGTGCAAGGTACAAAGACATGCATGTTATTTCCCCTGCAGATTGATAACATATGCAATGTAGTATGTGTGTGTGTGTGTGTGTGTGTGTGTGTGTGTGTGTGTGTGTGTGTGTGTGTGTGTGTTTTTCTTCTTCTGAGCACTGTTTTGATTTATGTTATACAACGGGCACACAAATATACATGTATGCCCAAGTACAGAGACAACCTCCAATTGGAGGGGATGGTTGTGCCAAACAAACCACACCACTGAACTCTAATCAACTTCACACCTATCCCACCTTCCCTCTAGCAAAGCCGTATTCAGGTAAATACAGTAAATGCAGATTTATATGCACTAAGGTGCTACTGCCAAGAGCCATACACTGCGACAAAAAAAAAAGAGTATATGCATTAAGGAGGGACTTCAGAGTGCATTGCTGTCAGCCCATCACCACAAGTTCAACGTACTTGTTCTCAGTCCTTTGTACCATTTTTTGCTTCCAAATGCTTTGATAACTTGACCCATGTAATATACCCATCACAATGTTGCTTTTCTACAACACACAAGATGGCTATATATATGTATACATGTATATCTTTTTGTTTATGACAGCAACTCTGATTTGCACAGCTTTTATTTCACTACTGCATGACCACTAGCTTATATCTGCTGGGAGCCGATAGCAGGGCACCATACTTATTGCAAGACAGTACCTCTGCACTTTTTCAAAGGATTTTTTTTTGGTCAACATGACAAACAACATCCTTCCCCCCTCCAGCCACCAAATACTTTTGTGCACATACAGCTTTGAATACACATCACATAAACAGGCACACAGATGTGTCGTTACGGGACAAGGGCCCTTATGCTAACACAAAGAGGAACGCTTACGCAAGCTATCGTACAGAGGCACAGCCAATTATTAAGGCAACAAAAACTGTGATAGCAGGGCACCATACTTATTGCAAGACAGTTAACTGTACCTACAGTTTTGATAAAAGCCGCCTATATCAACCCTGGATCAGCAATTTTAAGGCAGTACAATCCGTTACACGTGTTCAAATATCAACCGTGTCGTACAATACCCACCTCCTCCCCCTTTTTCTAATTTTTAAAAAATTTAAAAATCAATATCTAATTTCTATTATCACTAATAAAAAAAAATAAAAAAAATCCTTTCACACGTTTTTGAGTGCCAGAGCTGTCCATGTGCACTGATTGGCACACTTGGAACTCACCCACAGTGGCCTCACAGAACTCATCCTGGGCCACGTCCTCTGCCAGATTGGCCCCCATTAATACACTCACTTCGATATTCAAGATGGCCGCAATCAAGTGCGATACCAAATGTATGCCAGCGGCCGGCGCAGCTCTAGCTTGCCCCTGCTGTGTTTGTGTCAAGTTAAGGTGCGTCTTTGGAACTCACCCACTGTGGCCTCACAGAACTGGTCTTGGGCCACGTCCTCTGCCAGGTTGGCACCCATTAATACACTCACTTCGATGTTCAAGATGGTCTCAATCTGGTGAGAAACCAGCTGAATACCACCAGTAGATGCGTCCAGACCCTGAGTTACGAGCCAAGAGCAACAGAGGGGAGAAAAAAATGTGTGTGCTTATTAAGACAATCTAAAACAGCCTTGAAGTAAAATTTATTCACAATATATGTGATATCAAACAATACATATGAAACTAACTGCAGCCCTAGTAGTATAAGTTTAACTCTGCCTAGCAGGGCCCTTGCATTAGCATCAAGACAGTCTAAAAACTCAAAAATACGAGAAAAATGTGTACAACAGCCTAAAATAGTCTTTTTTGTCTCAACAATAACAAGAGCTGTTAGCCCCACTGACAAAACAGCAGCCACATGCACGGGACATAAGCACACCTACCTTGATCAGCGAGATGGCGATGGCACCAGGCTTGACATGGCCCTTCATCTGGCCACAGACCCTGGGTATGAACTGAAAGCGCAGAGTTATAAAAGATACCCTAACCCTAATCATCCCAAAACACACTACAGAACTAATAAAAAGTTTGCGTAAACATAGTGCAAAGTCTGTAGTAGTGCTCATTAACACAGCAGCTACAAAGTTTGCGTAAAAATATATACTAATTTTCGGAGTAGGAGGATCATAGCCAGTAGCAGTAGCACTATAAATACACCTAAGAGTAATTACGTCATTATACTTGCTAACACTGTAGACAGAAAAATTACAGCTGGTAATTTTTTAAGTTGAATGTGACACAAACACACACACACATACACACACACACACACCTACCTGGTGAGGTAGTACAATCACCAGCACATCAGCTGTCTTCGTTGTAGCGATCAAATCAGGACAGGCAATCTGAGGATGAAAATACATGTAAGAGTTGGACACTCCCAACTTACACACACTCCAAGAAGTATTTGTGTATGCATAGACCGATAAGGAATGCCCACAAAATAATATTATGGCAGCATAATAAGTCTACAAGTCCACACAACTCGTACATAACCAAAATGTTACAACATGTGATACAGCACTGCAAGGGTCTGGGGACCGTGCATAGAATTATTTGCTCGTGGCAGGGCACCACATCAGGACACAAAGCGTTCACGGACCTCTTCGTAAACTGGCTATGGAAAGCGATCGGAAAGGGCATGCCTATATAAATGTGCATCGGTGTGTGTGAGTGAACTGCGCATAACCATCAAAGGTGTGCTCCCCTACTCTGAGGGCCTCCACAACAGAGGGACCACAGTGCTCCCCTACCCAGGAGGCCTTTTCCCAGTACCAATGTCAGCTGTTACTGGATAGTAGCAGTGGGGCCAAAGGCTGTCTTAGAAGGTGCTAGCTACATTCTTTGCTCCATACTGGACATAAGTACAATTCCCAGCTGGCATTTAGTATATTTTTACATACCATCATGACGACAGAAAATAGCAACCCACATACTTCATTAATGGAGTTGGAAATGGTTTGGTAGATAACTGAACATTAAATCTGCCTCCAATGCATTGCTGCTACACTTGACTAGACTGTACAGCCAAACATGTGAGGGCAAGTGTTCAAAATTGTGCTTGCATGGGGTTAACTTCTACGCTGCAACAACACACCTTCCAATATGCTCCCTATTAATACTAGACATTGCGCGATATATCAGCCTAACAGGGAAGGCTGGTGGTAAAGTGCCATGGATGCAAGACACCCTAGTGCAGTACAAAACAGTACCGACATAGAAACAATGTGGGGGTAAAAAAATTTCATCTGATACCCATATATGGACAGGAAGCTTTCTTGACACGTGCAAAGCACTCACATAGCACACAAAACCCGCCCCTCGGCCAAAATAAAAACGTGTAAAATTAAATTCTTACGATGTTATCAGGAAGAATAGTACCCGGAAGATACTTGACGTTTTCGTGTTTCTCGTTGATTATCTCAGAAAGCTTCTTTCCGTCAATCATTTCCTCATACACCCACATGAGGACTTCCTTATCATAGCGCTCGAACTCCATCACATTCTTGCCTATGATTTTTGCTATGGCCGAGCCCCTGCATTAACGAGTGGACAAAAAAAGTTTACAAGGGCAAGACGTAAAAAGACGCTATGTGACACCTTTTGTTCTCGTGCACAGGGTTGCTAAGGCCACATACACGGTGTATCCTACGTGTGATTTCCAAGTACAAAATACCAATCTGGGCAATAGGTTGTAGCGTGCGTTTGTGCAAAAACACTTATAGCGGCCAGCGACGCCATTTTTGAGCTTAGGCCCGCTTAAACTTACCAGTTTCCAGAGCCTATCAAGGCAATTTTTTTCTTTCCACCGCTAGAATCCATGCTCCTTTTTACAAAGGTACCAATCCAAACTGGATGATTAAAAAACACCTTTCGCAACTTATTCGCTACCCAAATGAAACTTACTTATACCAGTTCGCTAACGAAGTAACTTGCAGCTGGCTAAGAGACACAGTCGCTGGGGACGAGACCAAACCAAGCGTCGCCTCTATTTGACGCGCGGCACGTGATGACCTTATAGACAACATGGTGGAATGAGGTTACCGGTATTTGGATTCTATAATAGTGCCGATCACATTTCCTCGTGACAGGCACAGGGATCACACAACACTTCAGGCAGAGAGCGGACGTTAAGAATGGACACCGGTCAGAGAGCAGACGAGCGTAAGGCAAGCAAACCTAGCGAAACGACGTCGACCCAGAACGAGAGTGAGGAGGAACTGGAACCTCCCAGCCCTATCCACATTTCGTCGGAGGCAGCTCTCACACCGGATTTCGACTTCAGTGACCCGCACGAACTTCGCAGGATTGAATCCGATACGCAGAAGAGACTTAAAGCCATCCTCGAGGTTGCGGGAGTTACGGGGCTCTCTCAGATAGATGCACGGACGTTTCAAGATCCGGAAATTCTCCGCAAGCTCACGAACAGGCAAGTGTGTCACATGATGCACACATGGCGGGAACTGTCGTGGAAACGTTACATTGTTAGCACCTGCGGGTATTGTCGCCGTTTTTTTTGAATCGTGTGCGTGCAAGAAAACGACCTATTAGCCTATAAGTAGTTATAGTTGGAAGTATTATACTGTAAGGAGACTGATGGGTAATAAATTTAAGCGTGCAAAAGAAAGCCAAGCTCGGAACACGTGCCAGACGTTGAATCATGCCGGCAAAACCAGCAGTGGTGAAAGTGGAAGCACAGCTACCGCACGTTCAAGGCAGGCTTGAAATGAATAAGTGTCTAATGTACACCATAGAGTCATTTCCCATTGTGTGTGAAAGTACATAATTAAAATACAACCTTTTGAACTCTAAAGATTGTGTCCCCCCCCTCCCCCCCATCTTTGTTGTACCAAATCCCACAGTGTTAGCACAGCACTGGATGAGGCTGCCACAGCTCTTACCAGGATGAAGTCTGAGAAGCAGACCTACGAAGCCTTCCTTCGGGGCGCCAACCAAGCCCCGTCCCCGACTGTAATTGCTGGAGCATCGCAGCACCCTCCATTGGCCAACAAACCTGCCTTGGTCAGAGAGCAACAGGCCCAGCTGCAGCAGGTACACGCCCAACAGCCTCCTCCCCAGCAGCAGCAGGTGCCAGCCCAAAGTCCCAACGACAGCATACAGGCTGTGCAGAGGCTACTATCTCAAAGTAGGGGCTGTTCAGGTTTTTGTACTGCACGTTTATTTAGGGCGGGGGGGGGGGGGGGGGGGGTAGTGTATAGTAAGGATTGGATGCTGTTATGTTGCAGTGTTTTATCTGCAGTTGCATGTTAGGATGGGATTGTGTGGCAATGTTTTGTGTGTTTGTGTCGGACTTGTTTTGCATTCTGGTCTCTAACACCTTTTTTTTAGTAACCTTAATTTTAACCCCCTTTGTTCAGGTCACCATGGACTGCAGGATGCGACTGAAGATGGAGAGAGTCTTCTCTCTCTAGCCTGCTCCGCTGGCTATTATGAACTGGCAGAGGTATTACTAAGGATGCGAGCTAGTGTTGAGGACAGAGGTATCAAAGGTGAGCTTTATTTAGGTGGTTATGTATGTGTGCAATAGCAATGATTCCTCTTGGTGTCAATGCTTCATTTGGGCCATTCAATGGTATGCTTTTATGCATTGTGTATGTGTATGACGTGTGTGTGTGTGTGTGGTGTGTGTGTGTGTGGTGTATGTGTGGTGTGTGTATGTGCTGGTGACCTCTGTGATTGCCCCTCCCCTTTCCAAGGCGACTCCACCCCCTTGATGGAGGCTGCGTCAGGTGGCTATGCAGACATAGTGAAGCTTCTCATCGACCATGGGGCCAACGTCAATGCAAAGTCAAGGTAACTACATGTATGACCATTGAAGGTCCATCGCGTGTAACATAACTGTAGGGTCTAGACAGTTACCAGTCACACATGAACATACGAGTGTGTGTTTTACTTTCTGCAAGCTATGGGATAATGGGTTAAAGTAAATTACATCATAAAACTGCTCATGATCAGAAGCTGTAGTCTGTCTGACCTCATGCTTATTTAATTTTGTTGTTGTTGTTGTTGTTTTGTTTCCTTACAGTGTTGGCAACACAGCACTGACCTATGCATGTTGTGGGGGCTATGAGGACGTTGTGAGGATCCTGCTCGAGTCTGCAGCAGACGTTGAGCATCAAAACGAGAATGGTCACACCCCACTGATGGAGGCTGCTTCGTGTGGGCATGTTGGTGAGTGGGAGTGGCTCTGGGTCCTTGTGCATGTGTGTGGTGGGAGGGGGTAGTGTTATTGTGTGGGGTGTGCTGTGTTTGTGGTGTGTTGATGCATGTGGTCGTTTCTGTTTCTGTTCAACACACACACACACACACACACACACACATACCCGCCATTGTTGCGAATGTCGTTATGTCAGTGGTCTGGGGACCCATGCAAGCTCCACCCACCTGTCCTGTTTTTTTATTTTATTTTTTGTTCGTCCCCGCCCCCCCTCCCCTCCCCTCCCCTACCCCCAAATGTAGGGAATACAATACAATTGGTTACCTGGTGGTTGATGGTTGTGGCTTTTCTTGCAGCATGTATGATTGAAGGAAATTTGGTGTGCATTATTGGCGTAGTAAATATTGGCATCGGTGGTGGCGTATGGAGTTGGTTAGTGCTGTGCTGGCATTGCAGTTGTGATGTTAATGTATGTAACCATGGTTACAGTACTTAAAATGTGTAATGATTGAGAGTGAATGTGCAGATTAATGTTAGTAAGTCATGTGTGTGGGGAAACTGACTCCAAATGCGGTCAGTTGTACAATTAGTTTTAAGTAATGGAGGTGGGTGTGCACTTGGGGTGGATGGGTTGTGTGTATTGGAGGTAGGATGGTGTGTTGTATGTGTATGTGTTGGGGTGGATGCGGCATATTGGTGTGTGTTGGGATAAGTGGAGTACACATGTGGCCATCCCTAGCCAACCTATCCAAACCAATGAAACCTGTGTGTAACTTGTAATGGAGGCACTACTTCTGGTAGCCCAAGGTGACCACACGAGGCGCAGGCTTCACTGTATCGCATGTGTGTTGATGGTGTGTGTGGCAGGAACCAACAACAACTTTTTAGTTTAGGATTGGTATACCTAGGGGCATGGGGGAAAGCAATGTAGAGACAATACTGGTGTTTGTGTGCCTTTACAAGTGTGGAATATGTACCATGTCTGAAAATAACAGTGCACAGAAAATAAATGACATGTGCTTTTTTTTTTTTTTTGGGACTGTTGCGTTCATTTACGTTTGTATAAATGCTTTTGATAGGTGTGGCCAAATTGTTGCTGGAGTTTGATGCTAACATCAACACCCACTCCAACGAGTTCAAGGAGAGTGCGCTGACGCTTGCCTGCTACAAAGGACACCTTGAGATGGTCAAGTTTCTCTTGGGTGAAGGTCAGTCTTGTGATGCCTTGTACCCATCATTTGGGCGATACCTGTGTTGCAGCAAAGTGGCTAATTTTAAATAGCGTGATTGTTAACAATCAAATGCAGGCATGGCTGTATGAAATGAATTGTCCATAATTAGTTAGTGAGGGTTTGTCCAGTTGTGCATGGATGTGCATTAAGATGAATGATGTATGCATTGTCAGGTATGTGTTGCGCTTTTTTACGACTACTTGGTATTGAAAGTGAAGCAAAGAATACGTTGGTGTAGAAAAATTTGTATACCGCTGGCTATACAAACTTTCAACTTACAAGGATTTGGAGAACTGGGTATTGGTTAAGCAGAGCAAGCTATGCAGTGTATATTGAAATTTGGGGTGTGTGGAGAAACTAGTTTAGGCAACATCTTTTGTTTTCTGTTACTTGTATATACCTCATACCTGTAACTTTGTTCACAGTATAAATATGTAATGTTTACTGTCAAGATGGCAGTATGCCAAAACGCTTGTGCAACATATCGTGGCGCGTTTGGATTCCAAATGCCTTGAAGTCATGACTGCAAGCTTGATTGCAAATGCATGTGGATGTTCTTTTAAAGTAAAATTATGGTGTGTGGACCCTGCACAACTCAAAAGCCATTTCGTAGCTTTCCACTTAATTTCCCCTAACATACCTGAGGGGGTTGGGGGGTCAAACCTTGTCACTTTTGGCTACACCGTCCTGTGCATAGGTGCAGACCAGGAGCACAAGACAGATGAGATGCACACTGCGCTGATGGAGGCTTCCATGGATGGTCATGTGGAGGTTGCACGGCTGCTGTTAGACCATGGCGCACAGGTCAGTATTGGTGACTGCCAATGGAAGCTAGGGGTTGGGTGTTGGCAATGTGCGAATTTACAAAGCTGTAGTATGACATATATGTCTAGAGCCAACGTTAGGAAAAATGTGTATTTACAAAGCTGTAATATGACGTATGCAAGAGCCAATGTTAGGAAAAGTCGGAATTTACAAAGTAATATGACGTATGGGAAGGAATCATATCCCATTACAAAATCAATTCCATGCAAATTATAATTTTAATTTCGAGAGAGCTGGGTGGGATGTGGCTGTCTGCAGTCACATGATTACACTTGCTCTTTGCTGCAGGTGAACATGCCTGTTGATAGCTTTGAGTCGCCACTTACACTGGCTGCATGTGGAGGTCACTTCCAACTGGCAGACCTCCTCCTATCACGTGGAGCTGATTTGGAGGAGGTGAATGATGAAGGGTAAGTGTGTGGTGTGCGTGTGTGGTGTGTGGTTGGTGTGTGTGTGGTTGGTGTGGTGTGCTTGTGTGTGTGTGTGTGTGTGTGTGTGTGTGTGTGTGTGTCTGGTATTTGTGTGTGTTTATGTTTATTTTGTGTTTGTGTGTATTTTCCATGGACACTTACATAAGTCTCAAGTAAAAAGTAAGTCATTTTCATAACATTGCCATAGTTGGGAGAAAAAAATGAAACTGTAACGCACAGCTACATGTGTAGTCATGTAGCCATGTCTATTCACCCTAATTACAGCGTTATTGCAATGTTTATGTAAGTTAGGAGTGTGTGTGTGTGTGTGTGTGTGTGTGCAACGACATTTGTCTGTGTAAATGGTGGGTTGGTTGGCATCTCCACTGGCATTATTATGCGGGTCCCATTGACCCCTGGGTATGTGTGTGTGTATGTGTGTATGTGTGTGTGTGTGTGTGTGTGTGTTTGTGTGTGTGTGTGCATGTTCATGTGTGTGTGTGTGTTTGTGTGTGTGTGTGCATGTTCATGTGTGTGTGTGTTTGTATGTGTCTATTTCTGTCTGTGTATACTGTGTGTATGTACAAATGTGTGTATTTACGCATGTACATGTAAAAAGCCATAACATTGCCATAGTTCTTAGTGAGTAAGAATAAAACTGTAAGGCACAGCTACATGTCTCACCATAATTATACTGTACAGCGTAGGTGCAATATTTATGTAAGGGTACTCACTCCTTCACCCACTCCAGATACACTCCACTGATGGAGGCATCTCGAGAAGGCCATGAGGATGTCGTCAAACTGCTAGTGGAGCGAGGTTGGTGTTTGCTTCTGTGGGAACAATAGCTCTACCCACTGCTGCACACAGGAGCTAATGTGAATTCGCAGACTGAAGAAACCCAGGAGACTGCCCTCACCCTGGCTTGCTGTGGGGGGTTCCTTGAAGTTGCACAGTACCTGATTGAAAAAGGTGTGTGTGTGGATACATGTGGCTTTTTTTGTGGTGTTAAATGGGTTGGTATGTGTTAGGAGCTGACATTGAGCTGGGAGCCTCTTCTCCCCTGATGGAAGCTGCTCAGGAGGGACATGTGGATATCGTAAAGTTTCTCATCGAAAAAGGTTGGCCATTGAGTTTGTGTGTGTGTGTGTGTGTGTTTGTGTGTGTATGTGTGTGTGTGTGTGTGTGTGTGTGTGTGTGTGTGTGTGTGTGTGTGTGTATGTCCATGTGTGTGTATGTCCATGTGTGTGTATGTCTGCATATCTGTATGGGTGCATTAAGTATGTATTTGTGAATGTGTACTTAGTGCCTGTGTGTGGAGCAATAGGTAGGACTGTTTTCTGTTTTCTGACTGTAGGACTGTCACTGGTACATTATAATGTGCTGCATTATGGTGACTTGTTCGCCTGTACATAGTGTAGTGTCTGTGGGTGACCTCATGTTTGTCCTCCACACAAGGTGCCAGTATCCATGCAGAAACCAACACCCAGGACACAGCTCTTACATATGCCTGTGCAAATGGACACACTGTCATTGCAGACATTCTGCTTCAGCATGGGGCTGAACTGGTGAGTTGCTATTTGCTTGCTGTTGGGTGAAATATCCCTACAAAGTGAACTTTTTGCTGTCTTTTCAAGGGGTCAGATTAGTCTAAATCATCGCTGTTCAGTGCTGTGTATAATTGTACTTATCCCTGGGGTGGGTGACAAGGATATTACATGTGGGTGACAAGGATATTACATGTATTTATGTAGCCTTTGTGGTGTACTAGACAATTTGTTTTTAGGCTAATTAATTCAATCACAAACCCACACTTTATTTGCTGTGTCTTTTCGATTTCGAATGCTTTTTAAACATGCCTGTAAAGTACAATAACTATTTGTAGCAGTTTTTGTCCGTTGCAAAACAAAAGACAAGGATTCCATGTTTGCATTCAACTATTGTGAATTGAGGCTGGTTTTTGTTGGAATGGGAGTGGGAATGAGTGGGGAGGGGTGGGGTGGGAAGGTTGTATTATACATGTACAGTAATAGAGGGTGGGTACCTACATGTACATGTACATGTAGTTTTTGTTGTGCTTGAACACATTGCCTCTGCCTGTAGGAACATGAGTCGGAAGGTGGACGTACCCCTCTCATGAAAGCGGCACGAGCAGGTCACCTGCAAACTGTACAGTTCCTTGTATCCAAAGGTGGGTGTGGCCGCAAGCATTTTACGACAGTACGTGTATGTGCTGGTTTATTATGAATTATTGCATTGTTTTTGGACATCTTTGCAGTAGTAGTAATAGTACAGGTACATGTATAGTGTTGGTTAACCTAAAAGCAGGTATAAGTAGGGTGGTTCTCACAACATCCCACTGACATCGTTTTCTCACTGACATTGTTTTCTCACTGGGACCACAAACCATTGAAACATGTGTATACGTGTATACGTGTCTTGTTTTTGTTTTTAACCCCAATTCACCTGATGTCTTATATAAGGGACAAGCACAGAGCCCACACTTTTAGGAGTAAGTAGAGGTAAAATTTAGGAGTAAATTGTGTTGATTGATCTGTAATAAGGCAAAATTAATTGGCGTAGTGTTGATCACTGTCCTGTGAAGGACATACCGGGGAAATGGCACCTTTTATATCACTATCTTGTTTTTAAAAGCTGTTCGTACATATAATTAATATTTTCTGATATTGATCTTTGATCTGATTCTGTATGCACCATGAAATGTTTGTCATTTCTGAAGTTATTTCTGATCAAGCGTTGTGAAAACCTGATGAGTGACAAAAGATATCCACATCAAATGTGTGTGGTGCAAGCCACACTGATAGCTAACACCATCGTGTTTTGAGTGAAAACACAGTTGTCCCTTATGCAGGCAAACTTTAGCTGTGCATGTAGATGTATACAGGACAGAATATCAGGTGAATATGGGGTTAAGTGTGTGCATAGTACTACATTACTTCATGGTTCTGGAACAATGCCTGGTTTGTGTGTTTGCACACATGTGCATGTGTGTGGAGTGTTCTGGGATAGTTATTAGTAGCTGTGGAACAGGAGTGGTGCATTCCTTGCAAGCAGCATCAGATACTGCATACCAGTCTAGGCTCATTCCGCATTTTACATAAACTGCGTATGCATAGTTGAAAGATGCTATGAATACCATTAAAATGAAATTACGACTTGCAAATACTTAAAGTGTAATTGGAATGCTGCTGTCTATTACAGCTGTAAGCTTGTTGTATTTGAATGGTGTTGACCAATTGGTTTTCGAGGGAATATGCATGACAGTGTAATTCTCTTCTTATTTAGGTGCTGGAGTCAATCATCGCACTGCTACCAATGACCACTCTGTGCTATCGCTAGCTTGTGCGGGGGGCCATGTCAGCGTGGTGCAGTATCTACTGATGCAGGGGAGCGACCCCTCACACATCCTTAAAGTATGTGTGTGTGTGTGTGTGTGTGCATGTTGTGTGCACATGCTTGTGTATGTGCTTGGGTGTGTGGGTATGTGTTGAACTGGTTGGATTATGGTTTCAAGTACTTTGTTTTTGTAATTCTATGTACGGGTTACATAGCTACCATCACTGCAAGCAGACTATGGTTATACAAACTACTTATAACTTTGGTATAAACTCACATAATTTGATTATGCGTGGTTATACCAAAGTTATATGTAGTTTTGTAGTTTGCTTGCAGTGCATGGGGGTTACCATGGTTACCGTGGGTATTGGACCTACCTACATAGTTACCATGGTTACCATTGGTATTGGGCCTTCTTGTGTGGTTACCATAGCTACCAAGGGCTTCCTGCATACATGTAGTTGACTTTCCTTCAGCAACATGTGTGTTGTCATGTTCTGCTTTCACGATAACCTGTTGGTTCTGTTACACAGGAGGATGGGGTGGGGGAGGAAAATGATATTAGGGTGTGATAAGTCTAGCTGGTAAGGCTGGTATGTCAATTGGTTTCACACCTTGCCTATCAAGATCATTTGATATTGCTCCACCTTTGGATGCATGTGTGTGTGTGGGGGGGGGGGACTACATGTATGTTAGGTAGTACGTACAAATTTTGATCAGGTGCACAGTTTTTTTTTTTTTTTTTTTAAGGGGGGGCTTGTGGTGACCTTTGGTGACCTTTACTGCCCTCTTTCTTCAGGACAACTCCACCATGCTACTGGAGGCAGCTAGGGGAGGGCACACAGCTGTGGCCTCCCTCATCCTGAGGCAGCCCAAGGAGGTGGTGGGGAGGAGCAGGGTGGCCTCTGTGACAAAGAACGGGGGAGATGAGGAGGTCAAGGTGCAGCAGGAGGCAGCACAGCCGTGTGGGCAGAAGGTCCAGGCCAAGGTTGTCCTCGGAAAGACGTACAGCGACCCTGGCTCTGTTGGCCAACATGGGGGTGGGGCTCTGGAGGCTGAGCCATCGAATCCGAAACCCATCCAGCAAGGTGTGGGTGTGGAAGGGAGGCCGGAGGTAGCCGTTGGACAGGAGAAGCCCAGACCTGTTACAGCCAAAACCAACTTTCCTGATATCGATGTTGGCTTGCAGAGGCACTCGGGGACAGCTCGTGAAGCTGCCTCCACTGCTGTTGTAGGTGGTGGTGGTGGTGGCTCACAGCCTCCTCCACAGACCAAGGTCGATCAGCCCTCTCACTGCGTCGCAGACTCAAGCTCCTTGTTGAGAAACAACCAGCACGCCAGGGGGGAGGCGGTTGAGGGTCAGCGTGGAGGACAGGAGCACTTGACGCAGAGCGAGATCATCATCAGGAACTACATGCAGCAGCAGCAACAAGAGGCCGCTGCCCATAGCAGCTTGAAGCAAAATGGCGGCAGTGGACCCTCCATGGCAGAGTCTGCTCAGGCCCTGGCCCAGAACATATTTGCGCTTGGCAACTTGAAGTCGACCCTCGCTTCTAAAGTTGGGAGCTATCCTAGTGCCCAGCCACAAAATGTCACCCAGTCGTCTGCGCAAGTTGCACCTACGGTGTTGACGAGTGCTGACCTTGGCAGGCTGTTGCCCGTCGTGGATTCCGTTCCCGGGTCGCTGAGCTCGACTGTTGAGAACTATTTGGCGGCCATTTCCCAGGGCCACATCATCCCTAACCTCGAGGAACTGGCGAGGAGTCTGGTGGCTTGTGAGAGGGGGGACATGACACCCAGCGAGGAGGCCGAGTTGAAGCAGAGATTGCAGAGGGCGACCGAGAGCCAAAACTTGGAGTTGGAGAGAGCACACAAGCGGCCATTTTCGAGCACTGTACTGCAGGACTGCAACTTCCCTGCGAATATCCCTCCCCCGAGTGACTTGATCCCAGATCATGTAAGTGTGTGTGTGTGTGGGGGGGGGGGGTGTTCTTGAATTGTGTGGTGTTTTGATGTGATGAGTCCTGCTAAGGTGTGTTGGAAGTCCTGGTATGTGCTTTTGCTCCATTCATTCCACAGATTCCAGCCATGCTGCCGTCTGGATATATGGGCAGTACTTTGGAGAATGATAGCTATCCAACATCAGAGGAGGAAGGGGAGGAGGAAGAGGAGGATGAAGAGGAGGAGGAGGAGGAGGATTTGGAAGAGGAGGAGGGATCAGGTGTGTGTGTAATGCCTAGAGTAGTGGTGCTGTGTAGATATGCACAGCCAATGATGCCTGTACATGTACATGTAGGATTGTTGCTTGGCAATAAACTGTAGGAATGTGTCATGTTGTAGGAGATCAGCTTGTTTTGTGGTTTGTTTTCTGTTTCATTTGGACCTCCCCTGATAAATATTTGTGTGTAGTTGGGGATGTTGTTATGGCCCCTTGGTTAACTCTTTCTCTCCCAGATTCCTCGTACATGGCTCAAGACATTACCTCCCTCCCCCCCGGCTCGTACGAACCAGCCATTGACATTGATCAGCAGACAGAGTCCAATCACGACACTGCGCTCACTCTAGCAGCAGCTGGAGGGCATGACGAGTTGGTTGAGCTGTTGCTGGCTCATGGCAGCAGTATTGAACATCGGGACAAGAAAGGTTAGTGCCTGCAGTGTGCGCACACATGCACACGTACATGTATTGTGAGTACTGACATACCATAGCACTACATGTGTATTGAGCTTAGGTGATGTATATGTTTTTTGTGTGAACATTAACTTAGTGTGATAACTAATCATGATGCGTACAAGTTAAGCTTGATGAACACTAATATCACACCCTCCTGTTATTTGAAATGCCTAGTTGATCAGTATTGGAAAGGTAATTTTAATATATGTGATTGTACATATTGATCCAAGTATTACTTCAGTCGCAAGTCATTAATAGGTTAAGTGTTGGCTTTTTAGACTATGATTTGGTGATTTGAATGTTTAATTAGTTTAGTAAGATCACCACCATCACCACACCACCATTACTACCACTACTGCAACATGTCTAGCAGTGTACTGCCATAACCAGCTATTGACTTTCCCTTTCCTCCTAGGCTGTACACCACTGATCCTAGCGGCCAGTGCAGGGCATGCAGTCACCGTAGCCATCTTGCTGGACCACAATGCGGACATTGAGGCTCAGTCTGAGAGGACAAAGGACACTGCACTGTCCCTGGCCTGTTCAGGAGGGAGGCAAGAGGTTAATAAGAAATTTTTTGTTGTTTTTCTTGGTTCAGCATTGTATGTGATGTTCTGTCGCTGGATACACATATGTGTGTACAATATGTGTATATATGGGCCTTTTTTACATACATTATTATTTATTATTTATGCTATAACTTCTCAATAACATTAACGGGATGGCATAAAAATAAAGGAATAGAACAAAGCAAAAGCTGCAGGACTCTTTTGTGTACCAACTGAATTTAACGTGATTTGGATGCTCCCTGCTAGGTATTGAACTTCGCATTAATGGCATGGGGTTTGTTGAAGACTCCAAAATACATTTTTACCAATAGAAAAGTGGTGTGTGGTATGAAGTGTTGACGTGAATTGTTTAGACAATTTAAAAGCATTTAAAATTACATTTGAGATACCGTATTTCATCCATTAAAAGCCGCAGCTTCTATTCAGTGTTAAAAATCAAGCACGATGTTTTTGTTGTAACTATCAAGCCGGGATTTTGTATGTACAAATAAATAAATAATAGTCATTGTTTGGTAGAGAAATGGTTGGAAAAAACATGTCTGCAATGGACCCTTTGCATGAAAGATCGGAAGTACGATAAACGTCACGTCCGGAGTAATAGCCACAGCGGTTGCCTAGAGACATTGTGTCACGTTCGCCGACCTTTGCGTAATAAAATGGCAACGCTCGTAGTCATTCCTTCCCGTTCGGACAGTGATCCTTCGGCTGATCCAGTTCCTGGTCAAACTATGCTGCCAACAGTAAGCTTGACCGAGTCTGACATACTCGGAGCCTTTTTTAATGGATGGCTTTAAAAAGGCTCTGGGTATGTCAGACTCGGTCAAACTTACTGCTGGCAGCATAGTTTGATCAGGAACTGGATCGGCCGAAGGGTCAATGTCTGAGCAGACTCCGAGTGTTGCCATTTTATTACGCAAAGGTCCGCGGACGTGACACAATGTCTCTAGGCAACCGCTGTGGTTTTTACTCCAGACGTGACGTTTATCGTACTTCCGATCTTTCATGCAAAGGGTCCATTAGTGTTACATTTGGGTAAACCCTGGCTTGATAGTTATGGCATAAACACCATGCTTGATTTTCAACGTTGAATAGAAACCATGGCTTTTAATAGATAAAATACCGTATATAAGGGCATACATTTATATGCAAGTGCATATGTATATGTACACACACATACAATACAATTTATGTGTATTATATGCACATGTACAATATAGTGTTATGGGCATATTTTGTATGTGTGTTGTGCTATTTGTATAGTACTGGTAATTAGTGAATGCTTTTGAAGTTTACTTATTTGCATTTGCCACAATTGTATCAAGGGTGTAATAAATTAAAGCTGAATTTTCACTTTCACCCTGCAAGCTGTCGGTACATTTGTTATTTATTAATGGTCTATGATACTGTAGTAGTATTGCATGTGGTTGTTGATGTTCTGTAGACATGGGTCTATACAGTTTGTTACATTTCTGTAGGTGGTGGAATTGCTGTTAGCCAAGGGAGCTAACTTTGAACATCGCAATGTCTCGGACTATACACCTCTGTCGCTGGCTGCCTCGGGCGGCTATGTCAACATCATCAAGCTTCTTCTGAGGGCCGGAGCAGATATCAACTCCAGGTCAGGTCCAGGAAAGACCTAGTATAACGTTATGGTGCATGTACATAGTAGTGGTGGCATGCTGCAGTTAAAGTGGGGGGAGGGGTGGGGGACAGCATTGAGGAAGTGTATTGCTATGTGGTGGTCAAATCAACTGGCAATATCGTGGTCCACGCACTAATAGAGAGCTTTTTTATCTGCAATGTTGAAGTGAAGCTTTCCCCCAATTTTATTTGTCTTTAGGGCTTCAAGTTAAAAAAGGATTAATAATTTATATTCGATTTTTAGGACTTCATGTGGTACCACGTTGATTTTTACCCACTGAAATCAGTTTCTGAGACATCAAACACAAATTTTCCCATATTTTTTCTATGTTCCGTTCTTAAAATGCACCTTTTCTAAAGTTGTTTCCCTTTTCTACATGTAGTGAATGAGCTTAATTTATTCATAGTTAGTTTTGCAACTATCCAAATTAAAAGAGGAAACACTTAAAATTTGATTTAAATAATTTTTAACTTGAAAAGTGGAAGCCAAAGAGAGTAAGAAAAACTACACTTCAACATTGCAGATAAAAAAGCTCTCTATTAGTGAATGGACCGCGATATTGCCACTTAATTTGACTGCCACTCTGCTACATACTTTCTCGATGATGTCCCCCAATTTATTGTGTGTTTTCTTATTGCAATCATGTGAAGTATCGCTGTTGATTCTTCTCCTACAGTAGTTGGGGGTACTTACACGTATGTATGTCTTCCACTCTGCAGGACTGGCAGCAAGCTAGGCATATCCCCTCTTATGTTGGCGGCCATGAATGGCCACACCTCTACGGTGAAGTTATTGCTGGACATGGGCAGCGATATCAGTGCACAGGTGTGTGTGTAGTGGGGAGGAGGGAGGGGCACTTAGTGTGAGTGTGTAACTTTATCTCGGCCAGATCGAGACCAATCGGAACACAGCGCTGACCTTGGCATGTTTCCAGGGAAGGCATGAGGTGGTGAACCTTCTAGTTGAGAGGCAGGCGAATGTGGAACACAGAGCCAAGGTTGGTGGCAGGACATTGTGTGTGTGTGTGTGTGTGTGTGTGTGTGTGTGTGTGTGTGTGTGTGTGTGTGTGTGTGTGTGTGTGTGTGTGTGTGTGTGTGTGTGTGTGTGTGTGTGTGTGTACCTGCATGCTTTGCTGATGGTCATTGAGTACTGTATTCTTGATGCATGTAGACGGGATTGACACCTCTGATGGAGGCAGCCTCAGGTGGCTATCATGAAGTTGGCAAGGTTCTGATTGCAAAGGTAAGGGTGTGTTTGGGTGTTTTAACCCCAGTATCTGTATTTTGCATTGTTACATTCTGTGCGATACTGTAGTATCAATAGAAAGAAGTATTGTTTTTGTTCCTGTCCAAATGATGTTGCATGGTATGCATTTTGGCTGTTAGGAGGAGTGGTATAGATATTTTTCTAGTTTTTTTCTCGTTAAGTTTTTTTTTGCGTTCAGTTTATTTTGACATGAATTCTCTATTTGGAACTTGTTCTGGCAATACTGGCATTAAATAAATTGCATGTATGTCAACAGTCACACAGCATCCATTTAGAGTTGCATGTGTAAAGAGTAATTGTACATGTTAGTACGGTCCTCTTGAAATATTCTGGCCACATTTGTGCTTGAGGCCCAAACTTCCTGGCAGTCACTGTTGCCTCAATCACCTTAATCTCACACAACCCTTTATCTCCAAATGTGTGTGAGGGTGTGTGCATGTACATGTGAGGTAGTAAAGCTTCCTTGTAGCTAGAACTGTGGGCCACTGTCTTTTACTACAGTACTGTATGTTCCAGATGAAAAGCTGACTAAACTGATTTTTTTTGGCCATTTCATTTGTAACTTTTGAACCATTTATGGTGTATTCATGGGTTTAGGATTTTCACATTCAGCCATCATTCTTTTACAATGTTTACGTTGCAGTTATTAAGTATAAACAAATAATGGCTATGGATAAACAAACCACTGTTTAAAGCTACCTTTCATAACGTAACTCCTTTAAAGGAATTCATGTAGTTAAGAACTCAAATTTATTTTTTGGATGCATGCATGCGTGACTCTAAAGTTATGAAGTTGTGATATTGAAGGTTTTGTTCATTTTCGGCTGGCTCATGTAGGGTGCTGATGTCAACGCTGCTCCTGTGCCTAGCTCACGGGACACTGCACTCACCATAGCTGCCGACAAAGGCCACTGCAAGTTTGTACATCTTCTGCTTACCCATGGTGCACACGTTGACGTGAAGAACAAGAAGGGAAACTCTCCTCTCTGGCTGGCCTGCAATGGCAAGTGCAAAAAAGAGTGTTACAAGCATTGTTCTACTATGGGTGTATCGTGTGAAAAAAAGGCTTCACTGTTGTGTGTATCTGTCATGAGGAAGTTTTGTGTTTTGTGTATGCACGTAGGTGGACATCTTGATGTGGTACGACTGTTGGTTGAACATGAATCAGGCGCTGATGTCGATAGCCAAGACAACAGGAAGGTCTCGTGTCTAATGGCAGCCTTTAGAAAGGTGAGGTGTTGTGTTTGTGTGGGTGGGGGGATGGTAACTATGGGATGTACCCTCCCACCCATCTAGGGGATATGGGGGAGTGCTGTAAGCTCTCCCATTGTGCCCAAGGAAAGCTTGGGCACAATGGGAGAGCTTACAGCACTATTTTGAGAAATATCACGCGTGTGTATATTAACTCTGGTGAACACAAAAATTTGATTTTAACCATTCATAAAGGTTGCGTATCCTGGTATGGTAAGTGCCAAATAGGTTGACTGTTTGCTCTAACAGTTGGTACAATTTTTTAATTCATATTGCGAAAATGAACCATGAATTCTGACATTAAAAAATATATATGGGGTTAACCCCTGATTTTTGGGTTTAACCCCTTTATGAGCAACAAGGCATTAACGCTCCCAAAAACTGCTATACCTAATAGATTGAAATAAAATAGATGCCGCTGCTCTCTCTCATAGGGACATAGCAAGGTTGTTAAATATCTCGTGGAGTATGTCACCCAGTTTCCTAGCGATGCAGATCTTACTCGATATATCAACACTCTCTCGGATAAGGTTAGCTATTTATTATCTGTGGAGGCATGTGTGCAGCGTGTTTCACTATGATTGCAACCACCATAATGAAAATTTTTATTTGAAGCCTGTGCTAATATTAGTGGTTACATACATGTATTGAAATTAGTCTGATCTAAATATGCTAAACGTTTTGTTGTAACAAGTTTGTATAGAGTGTAGTTGTGTGCATCACATTTGTATGTACAGGGTGTTTCTCAATCAAGGATTAACAGCTTACCTGGTCTCTGTATTGAGAACTGACCTTACATTGTATACCTGTACTTGTTCCTTCTCTGGTAACCACAAATAAATTCATCCGTGGTTGTTAATGGGGAGAGTGTACCCTGGGCCGATATCCCTTCCTCGACCCCAGGCTTCAGGGGGTTGGGTTTTGGGAGGAGGGATACTGGGGGGGTGGAGACCCCTCCAGTACCGGCCAAGAGAAGGCGCCCCTCGTGCCTTCTCCCCCCCCCCCCCAAAAAAATAAACCCCCCTGCTAACCATACGTACCCCGTACTACCGCCTCGGGCACGATTCTTATGTATTATAACTGCATGATCACACTGCTGCCTGAATACACTATAAACACTCATCCTGTCCCTGCTGCTATTTCGTAGAAGTAGCCAGTACGGCTGATAAGCGAACCAGTCGTTCTGCCGGGATGCACACATATTGTTGGTACGCCGCACTCTTCCACCGTCCTAGCGTTTTAATGACGGAGTCCTCAATGCCTTTCTCTGCCACCATTGTTGCTGCCCCTATTCGAAAGTTGTGGCTACAATAGTCGTTTGATTGATCCCAGCCTTTTCCAGTGCTAACCGCACTGCGGCTACGAGGTGAGGTCGTGTAAGGGGCCTGCCGTCTTCAAAACAAAATAAAGGACCTTCCCCTGGGCCTCTAACGCGCAGGTAATCGAGAAGAGCTGCCACTGGGCACAACTCTGTTCCTGTCCTACCCACATAAAGGTATGCTCCTTGACGAAATGGATCTGTTTTGGATTGCTTGATGCAAACCCGCATGAAGGATGGCGACCCGGGGTCGTCCATGGCTCGGTCGCCCCTTCCGAGGTGGACCTCGGCGTCATACTCCGAGTCAGATGGCACTGTGAATTGCCTGGCCCCCAGAAAGGCGAAGAAGCCAAGGCAGCATGTGGCCCATATCATTTTCGTGTCTGCCGATCCAGCCGACCTGGACCACACCAATTTCAATTTATTTAATATGTCCGGGGTGACGGGAAGCCGTTGCTTTGTTAGCTCTGCTCGAAGTACACACTCAAGCCGCTCCATTTTATTATTCAAGAATGGATTGTGCAAGCCCAGCTTGATTTGGTGAAATCGTATGCCCGACAAGTAAACTTTAACTGTACGGTGTTTCAGACCCAACGTTGCTAAATATGAGGTGAACGTACAAAGTTTTTGCTCATCTAAGGGTGTTGGCAGTACAGAGAATGTATGACAAAATTCTACGTATCGTCGGTATCCTGAGTCATAGGAGCCTTGAGTTGACACTGCTAAGCCTTTTGTGAAATAGAACGCAACAGCCATATCCAAATCTCCAACGTCCAATCGTGGCCCTGGAGAAGTATCAATTGCATCACTTCGGCCGGGATTGGCATGAAATTCCTGGCTGCACATGGGACCTGGGAATTGGACAATGGGATATTATTTGTCGACAGGCTATCCGCCCGGTTGCAGCTCCCCACGATGTGCTCCGCAGACAAACATATATCATGTTTTGCACTGAAGTAGAACAGCTTGCGAACCAGATGCATTACCATGTCGTCCTTGCTGCGTCCGGACTTTACGATAGCTACCACTGCTGCATTATCACATAGGCAGCGAGTAACTTTCCCCACACCAGCGATCTCCCCAAATAGCACATTCCATGACCAGTGGGAATAACTCTTTAGCAGTTACATGTATGTTGACACCTGACCACTCCGGGGGCCATTGAAACCGAAACCATTCTCCCGTGGAACAAAACGCTCCGCAGCCCCATGATCCTGAGGCGTCAGAAGTGAGCATGAACGAGGGGGTTGCCGTTGATCTGCTGTTCATGACCGAAATGCCGTTCCATGCTTTCAGGAAAACAGACCACCATGCAAGATCTGCCCTAAATGACCTGCTGAGCCTAATGTGGTGATGTGGCTTCTTGGCCACAGTAAATAGATTAATCATTCGACGGATAAAGCTTCTTCCAGACCTTACCACTTTACATGCGTGTTGCAACTGACCAATCAGTGACTGTAGTTCGCGCTTTGAACAAGACTTCCTCTCTTTCCACCCCTGTATCAGGTCCTTCTGACGATGCAGCTTCTCCTGAGGAAGCCTAAGCTCCATTGACACTGTGTCCAACTCAATTCCCAGAAATGATAATGATGTCGTCGGCCGAGCTGCAGCGCCACATTCAATGCGACCTCACATTCCGACGATTCCGGACCACCCACAACGAGATAGTCGTCCAGGTAGTGAGTGACGTCACATACCCCATGTTGTGTAACTATTACCGACAGGTTAACCTCCGCCGACAGCATGTTTCGGGTAGCACTGACAAGAGTGCCACCCTTACGCTTGTACCCTATCCTGAACCCGACTGTGATGCCGTCGATGAGAAAGTTAACAAACTCTCTATCCGCCCAACTCTTTTACCCACGCCGCTACGCAAGCCGCTTGTGGTAGGTTTACCCTTGCGTCGGTTCTACACTCTGCGAGTGCTTTGACGTCTCTCATGTAGCTGAGCCAAGTAGGTACTGTAGCCATGCCTGCATGTATATGCATGTGTGTACGTTTTGCAACATAAATATTAAAATCAAAATTAAGCTTATTATTATTACTTTCAATAATCCCATCTGAATATTATATTCACATTGATCATTTACAAATGCACTGACAATGAGTTTTTTTCAACGTTGTTCCCTGCCACCTTTCGATCCCTGTGAGCCTTCTCTGCTCAGATGCTAACGGGGCCGTTTGCCGGCATTTGGGTAAGCGGTGGCCGTCCTGACAATGGCTGCAAGCGTGGCAATACCGACAGGCTGGGTGGATACATCTCCCATCGTTCCATGCGAAACAGATAAACCTTTGCCTTCCCTGTGCTGCTGCACTCACTTCCACTTTCTTGGGTGTGCAGGTAGCTACTGTAGCTGCATTGAGTAGTCTCTTCCTCCCTGTGGTCTGACTCCATACACAACGAGCAAGACCGCACTCGCGATCCTTGTTGCACCACGAACGACACTGCGTATAGTGCGCTATTAATTTTTGACCAATCCACTGCTGGGTTCAGGGCTGCTTGCTGCCCGAACATGGTATCGTATAGGCGCCAGCCATTACCACCAAGCCGGCGGCCCTCACGGATGATGAACGTCTGGTATGTCAGCAGCTGTCGCACTTTCCCAGGATGCACGGAGGTCACTATTGCGATGAAGGTGCCAAAACCTTGCACACAGCTGAGCAGATCAGGGATCTTGCGCCTAGCAGTGTGCGCTGCCTTGGGGGGTTTCTGACCCTCCACCGCACTCACTCTTCTCTCGGCCTCAATATTGTCTCTAAGGAGCTCTGCCATGTCCACAAAATCTCCGTTAGTTATCTTCTTCACAATCTTAATCTTATTAGGGATAGTTGGCAGCCCCTCACTGAGCAGGAATGGCAGGGGTTGTTCCTTCTTAAGCCCGCTTGCTGTTACCTCCGCCGAACTCACACCACTGATCTGCGATATCAGAGGCAAATAAATCGTGTCTGTTGCCAAGATGGACAGGAGTGGAGAGATCAAACAGCTGCCGGAACTGCTGGTCTTCAATTTTGCTAGACAAAGTATGCTGGCACAGGTTAGAGGTGGCTAATATCTCTTCAGAGATGGAATCAGCTGCTGGCACTAACTCATTATAAAGCACGATTGATTCAGACAAATGCAAGTTAAAGGACATGTCAAAGCCCGAACTACTAAGCGAAGCTAGGTACGCTGCAGCGGAATGGCATGACAAGCTACGAAGGCAAAGTCCACCCCTACTAAGACTGAGTTGTGCTTGCATCCAATCCATATCAGAGGTGTCTAACGCTGTGCATTCAGAGAAGCATTATTAGTATTAATTATTTTCTTTATTTACTTTTAATATCTACATGTACATGCACGTTTCTGTGACCCGGATAATCGAATCCCAAACAATCCTGCTTGTCACCAAGTGATTATGGTTTCCCATAGGCTAGAACAATTGCACTTGTAATCGTTATGGCTTCCTATGCAACGGAATTGCACCCAAGCACCCCAATGAATGCTAGCCCAAAACAGGCAACCTGTCCTGCACCTGACCAATAATGGATAACATGTCCTGCACCCGACCAATAATGGATAACATGTCCTGCACCCGACCAATAATGGATAACATGTCCTGCACAAATGAATGTGCCGACCAAAAGTGAACTACCTGTCCCGCACAAACGAGTGTGCCGACCACAAACTGAAAACAAATGAATGTGGACAATATGACCCGCACAAATGAATGAGTCCTGCCAACTGAATGTGACCAATGCAACTGACAATTAACCTGTTCCGCCCAAATGAATGTGGTGACCTATGGACCACATGTCCCGCATGCATATATGATGAATGTGTCTGGTCGACATGCCTGAACATCATATCCTGATGAAGTGAGCTGACCCAACTTACACACAAATGCCCCTGCATGCACGTAAGCCAACGACAGTAAGCAACTATTATTCTTATTATTTTAACACAGAACTGACGATATGGGGTGATGTATCCGTCCCTATATAAATGGTTACTCCCATACACCCAGTCTGACTGGACTTACTCGGCGTTGGCAGTTTGGGACTCCCGCAATATTGACTGAACCGACTGCCGAATGAGGGTCATTAGGTCATCTCCGGAGAAACCGGCAGGGTTAGCCGAGGTAGACTGCACCTCCCACGCTGGGCATCCGTTTAGTGATTCTTCTGCCTGATCTGCCATAGTGAAGAACAGCTGCCGCTTGTGACGTCCCCTCCCCTCAGGGAATGTATAACTTCATGTCTCCACTCTCCCAATGGGTTTACTTACATGTACACCAGACGGCGCTGGCTCCACGCACGGGCTTATGTATATGACGCTGCGCATGCGCACAACAACTGTTGCTGTTAACTTGGTTTAAACTCGTTTAAACCTTATAAATTGTCCATAAACAGGTAATTAACTGAAAATTGATGCTAAATGCTCTAGTAACATGGGCTTAATATATATTAATTTAACAATCGATTAACTGAAATCAAAGAAATTAAAATTAACAAAAATGAATTAATAATTCCCAATAACACATACCATTTTTGAGGCATCCAAAAGCTCCAACATTTCCTTGAATTTTAATAATACCAACTTAGCTGAATTTATTAATATTTAAACCACTAAATGGCCCCTAAATCAAGTACATTGCAAAAGTCAAAAAGTTAAGATCTCAAATTTTAATAACTTCTAAACGGAAGTAGTTAATTAAGTACAGTTTTGCAGCTTTTAACTAACCACCCACCCTACATTAATATGTAATTGAAATGAAGAGGGGTCTTGAGACTTTTAATTGAACATTAAAGATTATTTCACCAGCATGTGCTGAATAATTACCAGTTTATAAACAGTTTTCCTTGATTGAAAACACCCTGTATACTGATGGTTGTACTGACCTTTTAAACCACAAGTGTCACGAATTTTGACCTTAAGTTGGACACTCTGTTGTTTAGCTGTCTAAACGGCTACATTGCTCCAGTTTCACTATCAAAGTGTATTTTTCCAGGAGCTCCTTAAGAAATGCCAGCGATGTATGGATGTGATCATTGATGCCAAAGAGAGACAAGCAGCTGAAGCCAACAAGAATGCAACAATCCTGCTCCAAGAATTGGACCTTGAGAAGGTGATGAAACATTCAACCCCTTTGCTTTCTATCCCCCTCATACTCCTCAATCTCCCTTTTCTCATCTATTTTCCTTTGTCTTACTCATATTGGTGTTCCAGAATCACCAATGATGTGTTTATATTCACTCTGATTCATTGCTGATGGTGGGCCCTATGGTTATAGTATGGTGGGCCCTATGGTTATAGTATGGTGGGCCCTATGGTTATAGTATGGTGGGCCCTATGGTTATAGTATGGTGGGCCCTATGGTTATAGTATGGTGGGCCCTATGGTTATAGTATGGTGGGCCCTATGGTTATAGTATGGTGGGCCCTATGGTTATAGTATGGTGGGCCCTATGGTTATAGTATGGTGGGCCCTATGGTTATAGTATGGTGGGCCAGTATGGTGGGCCCTATGGTTACAGAATGGTGGGCCCTATGGTTACAGTATGGTGGGCCCTATGGTTACAGTATGGTGGGCCCTATGGTTATAGTATGGTGGGCCCTATGGTTATAGTATGGTGGGCCCTATGGTTATAGTATGGTGGGCCCTATGGTTATAGTATGGTGGGCCAGTATGGTGGGCCCTATGGTTACAGAATGGTGGGCCCTATGGTTACAGTATGGTGGGCCCTATGGTTACAGTATGGTGGGCCCTATGGTTATAGTATGGTGGGCCCTATGGTTATAGTATGGTGGGCCCTATGGTTATAGTATGGTGGGCCCTATGGTTATAGTATGGTGGGCCAGTATGGTGGGCCCTATGGTTACAGAATGGTGGGCCCTATGGTTACAGTATGGTGGGCCCTATGGTTATAGTATGGTGGGCCCTATGGTTATAGTATGGTGGGCCCTATGGTTATAGTATGTGCGTTTCCTTGTCAGAAACATGAGGAGGACCGCAAGGCTGCTGCTGCACGAAAAAGAGCAAAGAAGAAGAGACAAAAGGAGAAGAAGCAGGCAGCCCAGAAGTGAGGGTCATGTAATGGCTGTGTGTTTATTTATGTGTGTATGTGTGTGTGTATGTACATGTATGTGTGTATGCATGAATGCATGTATGTGTGTGGGTATGTAGATTTACTTGATGGTATAGGAGGTAAAGTTATAATCCACAAGACATTATGATTTTCATTGTTAATTCCATCCACATGTATGCATGTGAAGATGTGCTAATTAATTAATCAGAAACCGTACAACATTGTTGTACCATAATGTCATTGTAGTGTTTGAAGTATAAATTTCATTGCTGTATATGATGCCCCCCCCCCCCCCCCCCCCCCCCAACTTGCTCACATTTGATACAGACTAATACTTAATAAGGGGGAGGGGTAGTGTATTAGCTAATAAGGGGGTGGGGTGGGACAGTGGTATTAGGTATAAGGGGGAGGGGTAGTGTATTAGAAGCGTTACCCATCGTAGGTGTAATGCCAAGGAATATCCTAGAGAAAACAAGAATGATTTGCAATTCTTTGGTTATTCTGGGATAGTCATGGCATTACACCTCCAATGGGTAATGCTTCCGATACGGACCTAAAAATCCTTGTCATCTATTAGGTGGTAAAGGGAGGGGGTATTGGTATGTACAGCCATATAGTGAAGTGCATCTTGAATGAGCAGTGGTCGTCTGTGCCCATGTTTACATGTGTGTGCTGTCTTGTAGGGGACAGACTAAGGAGAAGTCCAACAGCGACAATGGTGAGGACGACGATTGCAATGATGGTGAGGATGGAGATGGAGACACACTGCCGTTTAACAACATCAAGTACAGTGCGACTGAAAGCAGTGTAGTTGTAAGTGTGATGGACACAACTGAGCAGCAGCAGAAGGTTTCCCCCCCGACTGCCGTACAAGGGAAAGAGAGAGGGAAGGACAAAGAGAAGCAGCCCAGGGTGCCACTTTCTAATAGCGTCACGTCTCTGTCAGTGGGTTCAGCTTTGACTTTGGCGGGAAGCAGTGGTGTCATTGTCAGCCCAAGAAAGAGCAAGAAGGAGGATGGATGGAAGGAGGTTGGCCGGAGGTATGTCGGTGCATGTTCATCAGGATTACATGGTGACCTGGAGGTGCAGTTGTGTTGCTAGCCAGTTTTAATTACTCTGCAGTTGCTTCTCATTGACCTAAATGTTCTTCTGTTACTTTATAGGTCCTTTGTACATGTAGCACATTTGGTATTGCATTAACACGATCGCAAAGCAAATGTGCTTGAGTTCCCAGCCTGCACTGCATACACATGTACCTTTTTATAAGCAGTAGTACCCTCAAGTACCTAGGATTTACTTATTGGAATTTGTAAATGAAAGGATTCTCTGCTCTTAATAACAGCAGGCTGTATTTACTCTGTACATTCAGCAAGGTCACATTAGCTACTACATTACACCCATTGGATGTTGATATTGTTTCTTTGACACAATGTCACATTCAAATAATACATTGCTTTGTATGCCTTAGTTAAATTGTCAATGCCTTTGACCCTTCAGGACAAAGAAAGTGGTCATTCCCTCTGTAATCTTTCTACAAGTCATTGGCAAAGGTAGCTGCAACATCTCTGCCATCAAATTGGCCACGAATACCCAGATAGAAGTGGACAAACATAACAAGCATGGCTCAAATCGAGTCCTCACTATCAGGTTGGTGGGATATTGTGTTATGAAATGGGTGGGATATTGTGTTATGAAATGGGTGGGATATTGTGTTATGAAATGGGTGGGATATTGTGTTATGAAATGGGTTAGATATTGTGTTATGAAATGGGTGGGATATTGTGTTATGAAATGGGTGGGATATTGTGTTATAAAATGGGTATCTTTGTGGTGGTACTGTGTTCAGTGTGGGGTGGTTGGTTAGCGTTTTGTTAAGGGTCAAATTTGTATCAGAAATGCTGCTTATATTTAATGCACACAAATATGGGACATGTACGCATTAAATATAAGTACCATGAGTTCATGTACTAAGCCCCACCCCCTCCACAAAAATGGCTTGTGTTTAAACGAGCGTATTGATGTATACTTCGAGCGCTGCTGCACGCCTTTCTTCAAAATCTTGTTAGAGCACCATTTCTTTCCAGAAATGTTGAAACAGGTACACGCTAGCGTTAATGATTACAACAATAAGCTCGTTTGAACATGAGCCTTTTTGTGGGGGCGGAGGAGGGGGAGGGCATTGGTACCCATTGGGTGTGTAGCCTGGTTGGGTGTGAAGGGAGGTAGCCTGGTTGAGAATAGAAGGTTTTCTCATTGCTCACTTGTTCAATGTTCTCTCCTTGCCTCTATGTAGAGGTTCAGCTGACGCTATCAAAGTAGCACACCAATACCTGACAGCCTTCATTGAAGATCCCAACAGGGACATATCCCAGCTCATCCCAAAGGGGGCCACAAAGACCATGAACAACATGGGAAATCGCCATCCCATGAACCACGAACTGCTGTCGACGCAAACAGTGTCGGAAGATATGCTTCCAGCCAACGATTCGAGCTTAAATGCAACCTCCGTTTCAGCGACAACTGCTTTGTTCCCGTCCAAATCTGCCGGGAAGAAGGCAGGCTCCCTGTCAGGTCCCGGGGCCGCCGCGAGTGCGAAAGGGGCCGGCTCCGCCCACCCAGCGAGTGGGAAAAGCTCCAAGGGTGCGCGCAAGGGACAGGCCCAGACCCAACCGATTGCGGCAGATGTGGAGACCAAGCCGGTGGCACAGAGCAACACCAATGTGGCAAGCGGTGCACGCACTGTTGGTGGTGTGTCTGGGCCCGTCGGTAGTACTGCATCAAAACCTCCAGGGATGCCAGCAGCTGCGAGGAAGTTATTTGCTGCACCTTCGACGTCTGTGGGTGTTGCGTCTTCCACCTCCTCCACCACCAGTGCGGCTGGTGGTGGTACTGTTGTAGCTGCCCCCTCGACTGCAGTGCCAACGTTGGCTTCAGGGTCCAAGGGCGTGACCACGTCTGTGTCGTCGTCTGGGAGCAAGCCTTCCACTACTGCTTCTGCCACCAAGCCTGCTGCCTTTGCTGTTCCTTCGACCGCTAAACATCCTGGGGTGCCACGACCTACCGAGGCGGCTAAGCCAAAGATGGTGGATGTTGCCGGCGATGTTGGCAGTCGGGTTGTGAAGCAGCAGCAACAACAGCAACAGCCTACCTTGTCGATGACCTCAGCTCTACCCACCTACTCTAGTGTGATTGGGACACAGGCCGAGATCCAGCCCCTCCCACCTCCCCCTCCTCCCCCTCCTGCTGTCAGTCAAGGTGCCGTCATAGAGCAGCCACTTCAGCAGATCATGAAGACGCCCACCATTTTCCAAGAGCCAGCGGCACAGTTCACTAAGCCTAAGAAGAAGTCCACGTACTCTGACGCGGTGGGGAAGAAGCCACCGCCTCCTGACTCTGGTAACTGGGGGAATGTGGCCCCGGTGCCTGGTCAGTTCAGCGCCCCAAGTGTGCTCCCTACTGACAGTGCTACCCAGGGACTCCAGGGGAAGATTAACCTTGCCCCTGGTGCCAAGCCTGTTGTAAGCGATCTAGCTGAAAAGGTAAATTTGGAGTATTCTCAAATTATGCATGCGTTCTCAAATTATGTCATGCTGAAAGAGGGGGGTGTCAACCCACGTGAAAATCTATACATTAAGTATGGAGTGTGTGACAAGATGGGGGGGAGGGGCTCCATAATGGCCACACAAAAAAAACACGATGTAGTTAATGTGTGAGAACACCTACAAGTATGTGACTATTGTTTCAATCCTTTTTTTAGAGCCCATCGTTTGAGAAGCAGCACAAGCAGAATCCGTGGAATGAGTTGGTGGACTTTCCCATTGATGAGGGTCTCTCTGGCGGGCTAGGACCCATTGGGCCACCCCCCAGTAGACCATCTAGACCGGGGCCGTCGTTCAGTCCTGGGTTGCCGTCCAGCAAGACCAGTCCTCCTACCTCCAGCTACAGCAATCCACCATTCCGAAATGATACATCTCCTTCGTTGAAGAGTCCGCTGCTTGCAGCTGTTCCACCGGCATTGTTGCCTGGACCAGAGAAAGGTGCAGTGTGTGTGCGTGTGTGTGTGTGTGTGTGTGTGTGTGTGTTTGCGTGCATATGAATGTGTGCTTGTGGACAAAGGCCATTGTTGTGTCCTGTCATGTAACCTAGCTAGCCAGGCATTAATCATAGATCCACCATGAGGTGTTAACCCTGGGAATTAAACATAGTTAACACTTAGCCTTGTGTACAGCTCTGAGTATGGAATATAATGAATCTCATTAAAGGATGTGTTGGCATACCATTGTTTTAATGATGACTACAAGCTCAATAATTATCCCTAATCAAATTCATTGCCATGTTAGTGCATGGGATGAGCCATTTCATGCTGCTCAGCAATGTTTTTAAATAAATTGGGGACATGAAAATATCTAATTTCGTGTTTACCACAGTCGATTGTTTGAACAGCTAAAGGAAGTGCACTATGCCAGCTTGTGTAAGGCTACATGTATAGCCATGTCGTGGCTTCCACCACCTTTTTTTCAAACTTGTCAGTAATGATGAAGGGCATATTTAAGCTTTAAATCATTACAGAAATGCGCTCGTTTAAATGCAACCAATTATTATTATTATTTTCAATGAGCTGTACTTACGGAACATGCATATTTAAAAAAATAAAATGATTTTAAAATAAATGACAGTACACAGGTAGCAATAGGATTCAACACCACTTGGCTTAACATTAGCATTCAAACATGATATAACCTTGCATTGTACAGCTGGAAAATCCATTACCATATCAACATGCGGTACGCACTAAAATTAACAGAAAATGGAAAAGGCTGTGATGAAGCGGAACCTTTTCATTGGATAGTATGCATAGGTACGATGGATACATAGACATTAATAGCTTTGCTTTAATAAATCATTGCACTTAAGTGGTGGTGGTAAAACGCCTTTACATCCCAACAATGTACAATTTTTAAAATGGTCTTGCAGAATGTAGACACCATTTATAATAATGATCTTGATATTAGTAGTGGGATGTAACTAAACAAAAAACCTCGCCATCATCTCTGCATGACCTTATTGTTTACGGTACTCTGTAGCTTGTGCTCTGTTTTTTAACTGATATTGTTTTTTCTGTTATCACTTTTACTCGTTGTCTTTGTGTACATGTACAGGGCTCTATAGTTCAGCGTTCCAACCAATTCAGCCTGCTGACCTACCTTCGGGAGATCAGGGAAGTAACTCTGTTGTTACCCATGTCCCTACGCCTGTGCGGAATCCCAGGCCACCTTTACTTGCTACACCGCCTGGTTTCAATCCCACGAGCTTTGTGCAAGCAGGTAGAGTGCTTATACGTGTATGGGCCTTATGCATGTCTACGCTGTGGCAGCATTGCAATTGTTCCCATCTCCCTCTCCTCCCCCCCCCCCCCCCCCGAGTCATGTGTCATTTGTGAGCAGTTTTACTGACATGTACCAACCATTGTGTTTCATCTATCTTTTCAGAATCGAGCAGCAAGAATGCTGGCTCTCCTAATAAGAGCCCTCCTCATCCAACTGGTAAAGGGTTTAATCCAAATGCTCCATCGTTTGTTCCAACGCAGCAGGTGATGAGCAGTTCGTCGAGGCAAGGGCCTTCCAATGTAAGTTCTGATTCTGCTGTAATGTTGACTGCACCTATTCATATTGCTTGTTTTTTTTTCCTGCTCATCTAGCCTCCAACCAGTTCCATACTTGGAAACCCTCCTGCGTTCCCTACCACTGCTGGCTTTGTGGCCTCTGGTGTTGGTAGCTCTCTCTTAGGAAGTGCTCCTGCGTCCATGTACGGGAGTTACCGGCTTCTCCCGGGCACCACAAACTTTGGTAGTCCGCAGGTCCAGCCGAGTCTCTACCAACAGCCATCGCTGCTCGGGAATCCTCCACCGCTGAATCAGGCACCTCTCAATGCACCCCTGCTGGGCCATCCTGCCCCCGCAGCTCCACTGAGCATCCCTGTACGGCAGGGACAGGGGGCGTATCCCCAGTCCTATGATGGCGCCCTGGCTTCCGGTGCCATGATATCTACTTCTCCTGTCTCGTTTCCGATTGGTCCGTTGCGTCCTTCAAGCACCGCTTCCGACCTCCACGCCCAGTCGGGGACCAGTTACAAGGACCCGTACGCGATGGATCCGGCGATGTTGCCCATAGCGACCACGCAGTCCCTCCTGATTCAGGGTCCAACACCAAGTCCAGTGTCCGAGTTCAAGTATGGTTTGCCCTTGGGTTACACTGTAAAGCCGGAGCAGGTTGGCACGGACTATGAAGTGTCGTCGTCACACATACCTGGTGCCCTGCTCGGGCAGTTTGCCATCAACTTGGGTCAGCTGAGCGCCCTGCCCCATCAGATGAGTCCCATGGCCAACTGCAGTCCGCCGGAGAAGGCGTCGCCCCCAGGGAGGGAGGAGGGCACTTTTACCTATGGTCCGGAGGTGAAGTACATGGGTGATGGGAGCGTTGTCGCGGACGGGCTGTTGCCTATTGGTACTGAGAGGGCAAAGAGGAGTGCCAACTATGCGGGCAGTTCTGGTTTTGCAGCTATCGCTCAAGGTATGTACACTGCTTGAGGGGTGTGGTGCAGGAAGCTGGTTGACTTTCCATTTGTGTCGTAGGTATTAATCCTTCTAAACTGTGGAGCTTCAATACTGGTAATGACTTTGCTACACATTTCAATTTTGCTTTTTCAGTGACCAAGATTTTATTTTTTTGTCTCTCGTTCCGTTTCTGCATTATAGCTACCTCTGGTGACTCTGATTGGTCTAAAGCCACTGTTTCATCGGATCAGTCAGACTGGCCAAATTTGACCCCAGGTACCGAACGGCTTGCCATCTCTCCGCAAGACAACTTGGAGTCAATACTGGAAAAATTGGCACTGACTAAGTACTTGCAACTTTTTCAGGTAATATTAACGGTGTGTAATGTCTAAAGCTGTTTCAGTGTTAATTGCACAGTCCAATGAAATCGACCTGGATGCTCTTCTTTTGATGGAAGAAAAGGATTTTTCAGAGATTGAGCTACCAAAAGTATAGTGTAACTTTTATAGGTGTTTTAAAATAATAAAAATTGGCATACTCTTATGTATCTCTTGATTCACATAGGGTCCACGGATCAAACTTCTAAATGCCTTGGGGCGAAAACCTTTGGATGATATTGAAACAGCTTCCAATCCTAATCTGTCTTCTCCTTCGTCTGAGGGTCCCTCAGATCACTCAGACAATTCTCAACCTGTTCTATCTGGTGGGGCACACCACAAGCAATCATGATCAGGGGCATCCCCTCATGTCTCTCCTCACTCAATAATATGCTACCCTTTTTTTTTTTTTTTTTTCGCTCCAGGTTGCTTGGTTGTGCAATCCTGACACCGTTGTGTCGGGGTGATTTTGTGTGATCAAGTGGCTAGAACTATCGATTCATGCCTACACTTATGCAATATAATAATGATTGTACTATCTTTATGCAAATGTCCGTCATAGCTGATTGCGGTACGGAGGGGGGGGAGGTTAACTGTATGATTGGTGGCTGTATTAAATATGATGTCTCTTGTGCTATAGATAGTATGCACAGAGACTGGGACGAGGTAAATTCCAATGTTACCTCAAACCCACTGGTTGGAATGATACAATGGCTGCTGATGTTATTTATTCACGCGCTACCAACGCCTAATAAGTATATGTATGGGACAAGTACGATTATTAATTTATTCAGATTTTTTTAAAATGGCTCGTTTTCCTTAGTTCGCCCATGCCACCCCGCAGCTTGCGCTCGAAAAAACTAAAACATTCCTTGCATGAAACACGCCTATCGCCGCCGTAGAATTATTCCCACCAGTGGGTGTGGCGTAACATTGGAATGTACCTCGTTCTCAGTCTCTGTACACTATCTATAACGTCATACTACATGTTTAAATCAATTCAACTGGCTGCAGCCAGTTGAATTGATTAAAAATGCATGTATCACTGCATGGATTGCATGCAGTGATACTCTCTATTCGGACTAAACCCAAAAGTTATCAATTTCTCTCCATTTTTTTCGATGTGGCCTTCGTATACATGCAGGACAATTAAGTCAGCTTCTTTTGTTCGAACACCCACTTCATTGAACCTACGACAGAATGAGGAATTATTGAATGTACTTTGCCTGTGACGTCACGCGTCACGCATGAATTTTTTTTTTGGGGGGGGGGGGGGGCAACTTATAAAATTGCATAACTTCACCATCATAGCTCCTACATGCTTTTCCTTTTAAATTCTCATTGAGAAGTAAGTTATCACACGTTTCATTTTTGTTGTATTTCACGATGGAGCTCTGTAAGGGATTTGTAAGCAGCGAAACATTGCGGAAGTGGCTAATGAGACATGCACAGTCGCGCTTTTCGATTTTTTTTTTTGGGGGGGGGGGCAACTTCCGGTAACTTGTGAGCGCTGTAACATTTGCACCGTAACTAGCGAAGGTACTTTATTTTGGAATATAGTCAGGCATTCATTTACCATTAATTTCGTACTTGCTGCGTTTCTTCGTGAAGTTTCCTATAAGGACTAATGTTGTGTCAAACACAAGTAATTAATTTGTGACGTCATAAGGCAAAAGGTCCATTGGGGGCCGGGGAGGGGGGGGGGGGGGGGGGGGGGGGAGGGGGAGGCACGTGTCCCCAGCAATACTGATGCTGTTCTATATATATACAAGATATAAAAAACATTCTTTCTGAGAAAGTTGGTGGTATATAGGATTTTGAAGGCAATGGTGGTGTAAAAAGGAAAGGAACAAGGGATCAACGATGATACAAGTTTTTTGTAACAGTCCTATATTTAGCACTTTTGTAGTATGTACATTTTTCGTTGCTAAATATAGGACTATTACAAAAAACTTGTATCATCGTTGATCCCTTGTTCCCTTCCTTTTTACACCACCATTGCCTTCAAATCCTATATACCACCAACTTTCTCAGAGAGAATTTTTTTTATATCTTGTTTCCTTAATTTTTTTTTACATTGGGTTGCCTTAATATAACCAGGTACCAGTATGACATTGTGTACCTGCCTTCTAGTACAGGAAAGTGCATTCATCAGAACCTGTTACTTGTGTGTGCATTTATGTAACTCAGTAGTGTCATAGACACTTGTTTTGGTTAGTGGTAGAGAGAAAAGGATCAGTCATTTATACCAGCTGTGCAGAAGTACGCTATGCATACCCATGTCCAGCTGTAGCAACACTGAACATGTCACTGCCTAGCAACATCATGTTTTGTGGTTTGTTTCTGAATATATGGAAGCAAACAACATCAAACTTATAAACTCCTGGGGTTACCTTCTTTGTGATTTGATTCAATTGCCATTGAGGATAGGTCCCCCATATATGCTTGCTTCTCAGACATGTATGTATTATCCACTCAAGGTGGAGGGTATCATGAGGCCCAATCTCACTCATTGTCGCCTATTTTAGGCAAATGAATCTGCTTGGACAATCAGCTGATAACACACCTACCATTGAGGTCTACTGGTATACAGTGTAGGCCATGCTGTTTTGTGTGATTGTAAGAGGTATAATAGAAATAGGGTTCTGAGACAGCACTATGATGCCTTATCCCAGCTATAACATCATTTTCTGATAATTTTATTGCATTAATGGCACGAACATCTTTTAACAATCCCCCTGCTTTTGCTCTTCAAATGTTCAGTGCCTTAGCAAGTAATGCATCTGCCCTAACTTTGCTAACAGCAGCATGTGCAGATCTAGTGGTAACCTTTTGTGCTAACCATGGATGGGTCTTGCAAAAGGCATCATTATACTCATCTAGCAATGTCCTATTGCTTAGAATAGCCTTTTCAAGGCCACCCTTATACTCATATGGAGAAATGGCCCATACATAGGCGGTCATCTTGCTATTATTTTTCAAATTGAATTTCAAATGCGTTTTACCTTGCGTCATCGTAGAATAAAGTCAGCATTATTAAAAATTATGTAGCTTACCGATACACAAATTAAAATTAACTTATTAGTCACTGGAGATGTGGAGCGCATCAATTAGGCACAATGATGCATGCAGGGATCGAACTACGTAGGCCCTACATGATTTCATCTTCTGAGACGCAGGTGTTTTGGTGAGTATATATATACTATGTGAATTTAGTAGCGTAGGGTATGTTTGGCAGTGGATAGTACAGTTCGGCCCTATGTGCAGAACAGGCATACATGTATTTTCGAAAGAGGAGATATGGCCTTCTCCCCATACAGTTGGCCATCTTCCTATAATGATGGACTTCTTCCTGTACTGTAACCAGTGTTAGCCTTCTCCACGTACTCCCTAACCGTTAATTGCCCGTCTCCCTATACTACTGGCTTTCTCCCTATACGGTTGACCTTCTCCGCCATAATGGTGGGCTTCTTATACCGTTGGCCTTCTCCCTATACTTTTGGCCTTTTCCCTGCACTGTTGGCCTTCTCCCTATACTGTTGACCTTCTCTCTATACTGTTGGCATTCTCCCTATACTGTTGGCCTTCTCCCTATACTGTTGGCCTTCTATACTGTTGGCCTTCTCCCTATACTGTTGGCCTTCTCCCTATACTGTTGGCCTTCTCCCTATACTGTTGGCCTTCTCCCTATACTGTTGGCCTTCTCTCTATACTGTTGCCTTCTCCGTATACTGTAGGCCTTCTCCCTAATCTGTTGGCCTTCTCTCTATACTGTTGCCTTCTCCCTAATCTGTTGGCCTTCTCCCTGTACTGTTGGCCTTCTCCCTATACTGTTGGCCTTCTCCCTATACTGTTGGCCTTCTCTCTATACTGTTGCCTTCTCCGTATACTGTAGGCCTTCTCCCTAATCTGTTGGCCTTCTCCCTATACTGTTGGCCTTCTATACTGTTGGCCTTCTATACTGTTGGCCTTCTATACTGTTGGCCTTCTATACTGTTGGCCTTCTCCCAATACTGTTGGCCTTCTCCCTATACTGTTGCCTTCTCCGTATACTGTAGGCCTTCTCCCTAATCTGTTGGCCTTCTCCCTATACTGTTGGCCTTCTATACTGTTGGCCTTCTATACTGTTGGCCTTCTATACTGTTGGCCTTCTATACTGTTGGCCTTCTATACTGTTGGCCTTCTATACTGTTGGCCTTCTCCCAATACTGTTGGCCTTCTCCCTATACTGTTGGCCTTCTCCCTATACTGTTGGCCTTCTCCCTATACTGTTGGCCTTCTCCCTATGCTGTTGGCCTTTATTAAATGTTACTGCTCTGAACGCTGTGGACTGCACTGTCCAACCTAAATGGCCTGCTGATCCAGTATGATGTGTGGGAGAGGGGACACCCTTCTTGGGGGAAACCCCACCCCTTTGGAAGTGTTTGATCTCTGATTATTATACATGTACAGGTACTTGTACCGTACATTGTATATACCGCACCTATTTATTGTGTACATGTATGTACCACACCTATTTATTGTGTACATGTATGTACCGCACCTATTTATTGTGTACCGGTACATGTATGTACCACACCTATTTATTGTGTACATGTATGTACCACACCTATTTATTGTGTACATGTATGTACCACACCTATTTATTGTGTACATGTATGTACCACACCTATTTATTGTGTACATGTATGTGGGATAATTTTGATTAGACCACCACTTGTATTTGTAGCCCAGCTCATGCCAGGTTCTCTTCTACCAGATCAACACTGACTTCCTGGGGGTGAAGCTTTGTGGCGGGTCGCCATGGTTAATATTTAATGTGGGGTTCGGACCAGCTGTTGTTGGACCCAACATTACCAGAACCTTCAACGATGGTCAGTGGCACACTGTGAGCTCCAGTACTCCGGTCGTGTTGAGCATGTACATGTACGTCGGTGCGAGTGTGATGCAGTCCCCTCCCATGTGCAGTAACCTCTGCGATGGCCAGGGGCACGTGGTGCTGTTTGAGCAGGCCTCCAACACCTTCTACGTCACCATGGATATGGTGCACATGGCGGCCATCACCGCCGCGATTGTCCCACTGCTGACATTGAAAGTCTACTTTGAGGGATTTCGCAGCACGTCACGCAGATATAGCATTGCGACCCCTTACAGCATGTGTCTTATCCCCTCCTTATCGCTGAATGGTACCTCGTCCCAGTTTGTGAGGTTTGAAGTGTGTTCTGGGGACAAGTGCTTGTGACTAGTGTACCTACAGACACCACTGACTGATAATGGTCTGAACCCCTTCACTGGTAAGCTGCTGTGATGCTTTTGTATACCTGTATTCATGGTGGATACTACATTGTATGAATTGGGGTCTGTATTTGGGCATGTTTGTGTACTACATGTATGTACATGTAGATGTTGCTGTAACCATGGCAGTGATGTAGCTGTATACACAATCCAATGTGTGTGTGTGTGTGTGTGTGTGGACATGCACATGAACATGTATGTGTGGTGTGGTAATCATTGTCTTTGGCCAACCATCCTCACCACCAGAGTACTTGTTCAGTGTTACTTCACTGGACTCTGCAGGCTCTGCTGACAGCTCATGGTCCCTGACTCAGGAGGGAGGTACATGTACATGTAAGCTGATCTGGAGGGTGCTATGGGGGGATTGTGCATGTGTGTGTGCATGTGTGTGTGTGTGCATGTGTGTGTGTGTGCATGTGTGTGTGTGCATGTAAATGTATGTGTATGTCATTGTGTGCAATCTCGTTATATGATGTCATCCTCTTTCCCCCCCCCCCCCCCGCACCGGATGGATTTGATGCTGTACCTACATCATTGTGTCTTGGGACCTGCCAACTCACAGTAATTGCATCCTCGTCAACTTGATATGATTGCATCGTATATGATGTGTGTAACGTTATCTGTTGGACAGGTCCTCCAATCATACCTGCAGGCACTGCACTCCAGTTGGAATGTGGTGTTGGGCATCATCAGTGCTGCAGCCAGCCTGCCCAGGTACATTACTTCAATCACTTAGTTTTTGTTCCATCTTTCTTTGCTCTTATTCCTCTCTCCTCCATTTCTTTCTCTCCCCTCTCACCTACTCCCTCCATCCCACACTCCCTCTCTCCCCTCCTCCTGTAGTCATGTACATGTACACCAGCAGGGACATCTCTGGCAAAACCACACAACCTCCTCCCTCCCTTCACCCTCACCTCTTCACTCCATCAGATCCTCCAGTACATTGTGATTCCAACCTTCTCAGCGTGAGGAGGACAGCCCTCCTGGGGGACCCCTGATCCTGAGAGGGACACTGATGACAATGTCATCAGTGTATTTATTAATAAAATCGTTAATCATTACCCTGACAAGTCCTTTGGCTCCTCGGTGAGTACTCCACTCAATATGTCTTGACCTTATATGGCCATACCTTGGTACTCTTCCCCAGGACCCCTTGTGCATCCTTCTTACAACTCTCCTCTCTGCTAACAACACAGTAAGCTTAGTGCATGTGTAGCCTGTAGCTAGCCTTGGGGCCTGACCGCTATACCACAAAACCCACAAGGGCAGTCTAAAGTGTACACAACCATTGTCCTGGCTAAAATGAATACAATCAAAGTATCTTGTGAGCTGTGTACACTGACCTTGATTGGCAGATAGTACACGTAAGCCAGATAGACCTACATGCATGTAAGCTTACATAAAGGTTGGATTTCATGTACATACTTGTGAGGGAGGGTGTGTGTGTGATGTGTAAGTGGCAATGCCTGTAGTTATCTCACATCCATGGAAGGAGCTAAACCTCTATGTAATGGGCTTTATCTTGTGGTACTGTAGGCACAAGCAATGATACATATATATATAATGGAAAAGCTTTTCATACACTCTTTGACTTGTTCTCTTTCCTAGACCCCTATGGAGGAGTTTACAGCCACTCCCCCATACCCCAGCTGGAGCAGGATGTGGGTATAGGTCAATTGTGCCCCCCCCCCCCCCCTCCCCCCACAAACTGGATCCATCACTGAAACTCTCTTGTCAGGATGAACTGAACAGGATGCCCTTACAATGAAGGAGTCACCCCTCAAAAACTTGATACATGTACCACATTCCTAGTTCTTCCTAAGGCCACACCCATCATGGGGTGGTTGCAAAATTGCTACATGTAGCTGCGAATGGTTTTTGCTGCCTCTATCTTTTGTTTTCTGTATCAGTCCCTGCACCATCATATTTTACTAAAATGCTTGACCCTTGCACCCACAACGTACATGTATTACATGTACATGTATGTGCTTGTGTACTCATTGTTACATATATGTGATTCAATGGCTGGGCACAGAGAAGGCATGCGTACTGTGTAATGGCTGGGCACAGAGAAGGCATGCGTACTGTACAATGGCTGGGCACAGAGAAGGCATGCGTACTGTACAATGGCTGGGCACAGAGAAGGCATGCGTACTGTACAATGGCTGGGCACAGAAAAGGCATGCGTACTGTGTAATGGCTGGGCACAGAGAAGGCATGCGTACTGTACAATGGCTGGGCACAGAGAAGGCATGCGTACTGTACAATGGCTGGGCACAGAGAAGGCACGCGTACTGTACAATGGCTGGGCACAGAGAAGGCACGCGTACTGTACAATGGCTGGGCACAGAGAAGGCATGCGTACTGTTTAATGGCTGGGCACAGAGAAGGCACGCGTACTGTACAATGGCTGGGCACCGAGAAGGCACGCGTACTGTGTAATGGCTGGGCACAGAGAAGGCGTGCGTACTGTGTAATGGCTGGGCACAGAGGAGGCATGCGTACTGTGTAATGGCTGGGCACAGAGAAGGCATGCGTACTGTACAATGGCTAAATATTAGTCCTAGCAAGAAGTGTTCGTGGCGTCTTATCTTTTTTAGCAATTCATAACTTACAGTGGAGAACATGGTAGTTGGACAAATAATTTTTTCTCATAAACTTTTACTTTCGAATGGAGTATCTCAGTAGCCTTACATCTTTATTAAAATCTAATTGCACACATCTGAGCCTATACCATTTGGCCATATAAGCTTGAAAAAGAAATAGGTCACATGACTTCTAAGGCTTGTTAATTAATTATTTAGTGACTCCTCTCTAAAACAATTTGTTCGTCGGGTTTCTCCACGCACATTGAACGGATCCCAACGAAATTGGGTTTATAACTAAAGGACCTACGTACGCAAGTTTTCAGTCTTACGCATCTAACATCGGACTAACCGTTGTGCCGTTATTCACAAAAAGGCGCCATTGTAGGGCCTCAAGTGTTCCGATCGACGTTTTCCCATGCGCTTTTGATAGCTTGCAGGAATTTCAGGTTAAATCGTACGATGGGCATTCTAAGGTATGAGCTCATTGCGATAAAACTACCGTACAAAACATGTTTTGAAACATCAGTGGCTTGGTAGTGTCGCCATTTTGAATAATTTCGATTAATTATACTATGAAACACTGCGTCGGTCCGGTTATTTCTGGTTATTCCAATGGCGGAGGGCGTAGCAACGGTTCTTTTGATAACCAAACCGACGAAGCTGCACCTACCGAGTACGAGTCGATCTTCAAGACGGGCTAGCAAGGCTGCTGTATTGACATGGACAGAGCTTAAAAAGCGACCGGAAGTCAGTCTCCACAAGGAAAGTACCCGAAGCGATTGTTGAAGCACTCTGGGAAATTCCAGGTACGTACCTGGAATATCCCAGAGTCTGAGTGCTTCAACAATCGCGTCAGTTGATGACTTGGTGTGGAGACTGACTTCCGGTCGCTTTTTAAGCTCTGTCCATGTCGATACAGCAGCCTTGCTAGCTCGTCTTGAAGATCGACTCGTACTTGGTAGGTGCAGCTTCGTCGGTTTGGTTATCAAAAGAACCGTTTCCATCAACACAGGCTACGCCCTCAGCCATTGGAATAACCAGAAATAACCGGACCGACGCAGTGTTGGAAATTATATTCATAGTATAATTAATCGAAATTATTCAAAATGGCGACACTACCAAGCCACTGATGTTTCAAAACATGTTTTGTACGGTAGTTTTATCGCAATGAGCTCATACCTTAGCTAAATCGATAGAATGCCCATCGTACGATTTAACCTGAAATTCCTGCAAGCTATCAAAAGCGCATGGGAAAACGTCGATCGGAACACTTGAGGCCCTACAATGGCGCCTTTTTGTGAATAACGGCACAACGGTTAGTCCGATGTTAGATGCGTAAGACTGAAAACTTGCGTACGTAGGTCCTTTAGTTATAAACCCAATTTCGTTGGGATCCGTTTAATGTGCGTGGAGAAACCCGACGAACAAATTGTTTTGGAGAGGGGTCACTAAATAATTAATTAACGAGCCTTAGAAGTCATGTGACCTATTTCTTTTTCAAGCTTATATGGCCAAGTGGTATAGGCTCAGATGTGTGCAATTAGATTTTAATAAAGATGTAAGGCTACTGAGATACTCCATTCGAAAGTAACAGTTTATGAGAAAAAATTATTTGTCCAACTACCATGTTCTCCACTGTAAAACAAACGCTTTATAACTTTTTGTTTACATGTATCATGTGGTGACAAAATTATAACCGGTATGAGGAAAGCAATAGGCCTGTAGTGAAGTACTGGAGTGGCTACAATTAAGCACACACTAATGTATCATCAACTCCAATACTCCCAAATCAAAGTTCAACTTGACTGTGACCTATTTTACATCTTGCAGCTCATTCTTTTAGGCTCAGCACAGGGAGCATGCCGAATACACATAGTTCAAAGAGAGTTGACACTGAATCACCAATATAGTGACACAGATGGTTCTTCAATGGACCTTTTGCCTTCTGACGTCACAAATTAATTGGTTGTGTTTGACACAACATAAGTCCTTATAGGAACTTCACGAAGAAATACAGCAAGTACTAAACTAATGGTAAATGAATGCCTGACTATATTCCAAAATGAAGTACCTTCGCCAGTTACGGTGCAAATGTTACGGCGCTCACAAGTTACCGGACGTTGCCCCCCAAAAATCGAAAAGCGCGACTTCGCGTGTCTCATTAGCAACTTCCGCAATGTTTCGCTGCATACAAATCCCTTACAGAGCTTCGTCGTGAAATACAACAAAAATGAAACGTGTGGTAATTTACTTCTCAATAAAAATTTAAAAGGAATAGCATGTAGGAGCTATGATGGTGAAGTTATGCCATTTTAAAAGTTGCCCCCCCAAAATTCATGCGTGACGTCAAAGGCAAAAGGTCCATCAGTGAGTCTCTACAAGACTGAGAAGACATGAAGGTCAAGAACATAGAATTTTATTTTGTATATGTTTGTTTATGGTGCTATTATTATTACACCAGTACTTCAAATGATCAGTAAAAATAAATTGTATACACATGCACACAAACATACATATACATAAAACACACAAACCTATACATGTAAACATATACATAAAACACACATATACACGTACGCTGTACATGCCGACTGTACATCATGTACAGTCACACCTGTCTAAATTTGACTTATAAAAGTATAAATTCTAGCAGGGAATATATAAGTGCATGTACATGCCATTATTTACCTTCAGTGTATTTTGTAAATTCAATCAATCAAAATAATAAATACATGTACACACACACACATATACATAACACACATACATAAAACGCATGTACACATGATACATACATGTACACACATATACATAAAACACATGTATACATACATAAAACGCATGTACATGTGTACATAAAACACATGCACACATGTACACACATACCTAAAACATACACATGTATGCACACATACACATAAAACATACACACTTACATACATGTACATACAAATAACGCTCCGGTATAATACAGTTACACAACCATTTAGCCTACGACGGACGAAGCTGCTGTAATCATGTACATGTCACTACCATGCATTCATGCTACCCAGTACTTGCAAGATCCTTCCGTAAGAAGTCTGGTTGTCATGCCCAGGCATTCCTGTATCCATTCTCTGAGTGGCAAACTCCTTTGTGTAATTGCCACCTCCGTCTTTGCAACATACAATCCCAATTAGTGCCCACTCCTAAACAAGGGGTCATGCCAATAAGTTAATACATAACAATAATTATTGCTTACTAACTACAACATAAAAAAAAAAAATCCAGGTCTGGGCACGGCTAACTGACGATACGTTGTATGTGATGTATCTCACTAACTGCATGCATTCAAGGGAAGTGCAATTTGAAGGCCCTAAGCTATGATAAATAAGTACATTGATTACTCTCATATAATCCGGTGGCACCGAAGGAAAATATAATTTGGTTGGGAAACTATTGATGACTGAATAAGTAAATGAGATAAAATGAATGGTGATTGGAAACCTTGCATAATTAATGTAGAAGTGTGGATATAGGTACCTACGGTGCAAAAAAATATGCCAAATAGTCCTCACATATTGCAAATCTGAGAGCACCTAGTCAATATGTTTTTTTTTCAGTTAGCTGCAGTTTTCTGAATGCGTCAATACATTTTCTATGGGACATTGAATTATGCAATGATGACTGAATACATGTACCGTGTAATCCTTTTGATCGCCAATTTCTCTATATGATTAAGACGTGCTCCTTTTAAAGTGTGCCCTTTAAAGTGTGCTCCTTTTAAAGTGTGTGGTGTGACACTTTCTGTACAGTTCATGTGCATCCATTGTGTGCTTGTTACCATACATGCACACACACATACATGTACACACACACACTCATGTAATCGTACATTTGTATGCCACAATATTTGGCTTCATCACATCTGCTACCACACCTTCCTTGATCACACCCATCTGCTGGCTGCACTCCCCTGTGAGGCCTCCCTCCCCTCAATGTACTTTGTGTAGTCCTGTCCTCTGTATATGTTGTCCTCCTCCATACTATATATAAACAAACAATATTAATCATCATATAACAGACTATGAGTTTTGCTGCATAGTACGAGGACATGTACTATGGTAAAATCACCATGGCAACTAGACATATGTACGTACATGTATACAAATAAAAATTTGTTCTGCAGAAATAATAATGCTTATATTGGTGTCTTGAAAGGGTTAAAACTAAAGGCCTAATATCACTGTATCTGACTGGCCTATAAAGGGTTACTGCAAGTGGTGGTGCCCTGTGCCCAGACCTGCATGGTTCAAATTCTGTGCCTTCTCCATGACACCCCGCTGGTCCCTGTTCTGTTCTGTCTCCATCTCCAAGGTGAGGGTGGCCCCCATGTCAGAGAGGCCTGCTGGCTCCGCCTTCTTCTCAGACTGGTATGTGTGGGTCACCTTGCTGAGTCTGTCCTTATCTTCATCACTGTTCTGGGCCTCCTCTGATGAAGGAAAAATGGAAGGAGAGGATCATGGAAGGATGGAAGAGGTGAGGGAGGGAGGGAGGGAGGGAGGGAGGGAGGGAGGGAGGGAGGGAGGGAGGGAGGGAGGGAGGGAGGGAGGGAGGGAGGGAGGGAGGGAGGGAGGGAGGGAGGGAGGGAGGGAGGGAGGGAGGGAGGGAGGGAGGGAGGGAGGGAGGGAGGGAGGGAGGGAGGGAGGGAGGGAGGGAGGGAGGGAGGGAGGGAGGGAGGGAGGGAGGGAGGGAGGGAGGGAGGGAGGGAGGGAGGGAGGGAGGGAGGGAGGGAGGGAGGGAGGGAGGGAGGGAGGGAGGGAGGGAGGGAGGGAGGGAGGGAGGGAGGGAGGGAGGGAGGGAGGGAGGGAGGGAGGGAGGGAGGGAGGGAGGGAGGGAGGGAGGGAGGGAGGGAGGGAGGGAGGGAGGGAGGGAGGGAGGGAGGGAGGGAGGGAGGGAGGGAGGGAGGGAGGGAGGGAGGGAGGGAGGGAGGGAGGGAGGGAGGGAGGGAGGGAGGGAGGGAGGGAGGGAGGGAGGGAGGGAGGGAGGGAGGGAGGGAGGGAGGGAGGGAGGGAGGGAGGGAGGGAGGGAGGGAGGGAGGGAGGGAGGGAGGGAGGGAGGGAGGGAGGGAGGGAGGGAGGGAGGGAGGGAGGGAGGGAGGGAGGGAGGGAGGGAGGGAGGGAGGGAGGGAGGGAGGGAGGGAGGGAGGGAGGGAGGGAGGGAGGGAGGGAGGGAGGGAGGGAGGGAGGGAGGGAGGGAGGGAGGGAGGGAGGGAGGGAGGGAGGGAGGGAGGGAGGGAGGGAGGGAGGGAGGGAGGGAGGGAGGGAGGGAGGGAGGGAGGGAGGGAGGGAGGGAGGGAGGGAGGGAGGGAGGGAGGGAGAGTGGGTAAATAGGCCAACCCTGCAAAGCTAAACGTGCCTTTGGTGAGCATTGATAGCTGGAGATTGAGCTGTGTACTGTGGAAAACAATGCAGAATGTCATCAAAACTAGCCAATTACATTCATGTACATATGCACAAGGTAACACAACAACACACAAGAACTGATTCTTAGCATACATATACATATACATGTACATACTGACATACATGCACAGAGAGAGAGGGAGAGAGGATTCATAGCCACTCATACAACAACACATGCATACAGTCACACATACACACTCACACACATGCTCACAGACAATCACATGTGTGAGCATATGTGTGTGTGTGCACACAATCACACACTCACACACATGCCCACACTCACACACATGCTCACACTCACACACATGCTCACACACACACATGCTTACACATACACATGCTGTCAGCTGTGGGGTACTTCATGGCTATCTGCCATGTAGGATTCACTTCATAGGTGCTTGCTATATGGGGTACTTGCCATAGGGCTGGTTAACCCCATAGCTTCTTGCCATGAAGTATTTCATAGCTGTGTGCAATTAGGACCACTCCAACTCCATACACTTTAGCTGTTAGGTGTCTGCCATAAATTTGAGTTCATAGCTGTTAACTGTGTGATTCTCCATGCATTGCTTATTGCCATAGAGTCCACTCCATACATGGGGTATTCCGTAGCTGCCAGCCGTAGGGTCCAGAGTAGAGTATCAGGCTAGCTCTATAGCTGTCTGCAATAGGGTCCGCTGCCATATAATCCAGTCCATAGCTGAACAAGCAAAATAGCTTATTGGTCCACACCATACAGTATTTGTTTGCTAGCTGTCGGGTATATATTCCGTAGCGCTGTCTCGCCATATGTCGCCGTAGGGTCCACTCCATACTGTACTGTAGATAGATATTAGCTGTGAGGTATTTATACCGTAATACCATAGATTCTATCTATGGTAACACCCGGGGTCCACAGGCAGACTTCCAGGTCTTAAACCTCGTGGGATTGATCTTAGATATCGTCGTCTTCGTACCGTTCGAAATCGTCCGTGGATTAGGAAGTACCGCGCGAACCAAAAGCGAAGAGCCATACTAGTACATAACGGTTAATAAATCGCATGCACGTTAAGTTGTTGTGATCATTATGGTGGTGGGTGGGGTCGTAGTTATACGTGTAGATATTTTAACTACTTGTATGGGAGGTGATTAGTGCCACAATTACGACCACAGAATCACGTGCAGCGCAGCACTCGATGACGCAGCGCAGCACTCGATGTTGCAGCGCAGCGAGACTTGCAGCGCAGCGATCTCGTTCCCAGGTGTATTATAAACAAAATCATTTATGTTTACACAACCAAAAAATTTTGCTCCGTAACGGATTGTTTTTGGCAAACATACGGTTACGGATCAGAAATTCCAACCGGTACGGATCAGATAAGCGTTACAGAATGTGACTGATCCGTTAGATGAAAGTTGTAGCGGGATGTAATACATCCTGTTAAAATCCGATAAAATATCCGTATCATATTACGTTTACAATCAGTAGCATTTATAATTACAATCCGTATCACACCGATTATCCAATTTAGCGTGCATGGATCTTCGATTGCTGCGAGGCGGCTCCCCTTTTCGATTCTCTGACCTAGCCGCCTAGTTAGTTACGACGTTGGCCTAGTGATTTCTGCCGAGAGGTAAGTGAGATTGAGCATGAAATAGAGAGGGCAGAAAGTGATCGAACCGTTATTTTTCCTAACTCAGGAGCCTATAAGGCCCCATCACCGCTTCTACCGCTGCCTGCCTTGGCATGCACGCTCTTTAACTACGGCCTACGTTGTCACTGTTGAATTTTCGTCGCACAGTTTCTTTCAGCCAATAACATGTGTACTTGTAATGTAATGACATCATGCAACCATAGACTCGATGAGCATCTTGTTACTTATATCATCACAGCTGTGGTCCTCAAAAGAGACGTGTCAAGAACTTATTGTGTGCATGCCTCACTGAGTGTCAATGCCAGTCACATTCTCCTAGCCAATGGCCACAAACGATGGTGCTGTTCAGTTGCATTGTCTCCTATCAAAAGAAGTGCCAAGCATCTACCTTCAGAGTGAAGCAGCTTCCATCACCCTCATAGAATTGGGAGTGCAGGACGCTGAAAGGTCAGAGAGCACCCAGTCCCATGTGAGATGGCAAGACACCCAGAAGCTTCTGCATAGTCACCAGGCATCTAACAATCTCTGAAGGCAGTGCAAGTCTCAGGTTTCATTGCCTTGGTGATGGAACCCTATGTATCAGTATGAAGAATGCTCAAGGAGTTTAGGCCTGCTGGTCAATACAAAGGGGTGTCTTCAGTGGATACATGCCCTTATTCCCAAGATGACTCAAGTGGACAGAAAACCTTTGCCTTGACACTGGCTCATGTGTTAACAGAAACCTGACCTTTGCATCCTATATAGACAGGCCATTGGTGACTTGACGTTGGAGCAAAAGACTACATAGTAGATACATGGTGCCTCGAGCTGGGAGGCAGTCAATGCCTCCACCCAGCTAGCCTTCAGACTTCCTGTGACGCAGTCAATGCCTCCACCCTGCTAACCTTCAGATTACCTACATGTATGAGGCAGTCAATGTCTCCACCCTGCTAACCTTCAGACTACCTATGACGCAGTCAATGCCTTCACCCAGCTAGCCTTCAGACTACCTGTGAGGCAGTCAATGTCTTCACCCAGCTAACCTTCAGACTACCTGTGACGCAGTCAATGCCTCCACCCAGCTAACCTTTAGACTACTTGTGAGGCAGTCAATGCCTCCACCCAGCTAACCTTCAGACTACTTGTGAGGCAGTCAATGCCTCCACCCAGCTAACCTTCAGACTGCCTGTGACGCAGTCAATGCCTCCACCCAGCTAGCCTTCAGACTGCCTGTGATGCAGTCAATACCTCCACCCAGCTAGCCTTCAGACTACCTTGGAGGCAGTCAATGCCTCCACCCAGCTAACCTTTAGACTACTTGTGAGGCAGTCAATGCCTCCACCCAGCTAGCCTTCAGACTGCCTGTGATGCAGTCAATACCTCCACCCAGCTAGCCTTCAGACTACCTTGGAGGCAGTCAATGCCTCCACCCAGCTAACCTTCAGACTGCCTGTGACGCAGTCAATGCCTCCACCCAGCTAGCCTTCAGACTGCCTGTGATGCAGTCAATACCTCCACCCAGCTAGCCTTCAGACTACCTTGGAGGCAGTCAATGCCTTCACCCAGCTAGCCTTTAGAAGCTGTCTGTGAGGCAGTCAATGCCTCCACCCAGCTAACCTTCAGACTACTTGTGAGGCAGTCAATGCCTCCACCCAGCTAGCCTTCAGACTACCTATGAAGCAGTCAATACCTCCACCCAGCTAGCCTTCAGACTACCTATGAGACAGTCAATGCCTCCACCCAGCTAACCTTTAGACTACTTGTGAGGCAGTCAATGCCTTCACCCAGCTAGCCTTTAGACTGCCTGTGAGGCAGTCAATGCCTCCACCCAGCTAACCTTCAGACTACCTATGACGCAGTCAATGCCTTCACCCAGCTAGCCTTCAGACTACCTGTGACGCAGTCAATGCCTCCACCCAGCTTACCTTTAGACTACTTATGAGGCAGTCAATGCCTTCACCCAGCTAACCTTCAGACTACTTGTGAGGCAGTCAATGCATCCACCCAGCTAGCCTTCAGACTACCTGTGACGCAGTCAATGCCTCCACCCAGCTAGCCTTCAGACTACTTATGAGGCAGTCAATGTCTTCACCCAGCTAACCTTCAGACTGCCTGTGACGCAGTCAATGCCTCCACCCAGCTAGCCTTCAGACTGCCTGTGACGCAGTCAATACCTCCACCCAGCTAGCCTTCAGACTACCTTGGAGGCAGTCAATGCCTCCACCCAGCTAACCTTTAGAGGCAGTCAATGCCTCCACCCAGCTAACCTTCAGACTACTTGTGAGGCAGTCAATGCCTCCACCCAGCTAACCTTTAGACTACTTGTGAGGCAGTCAATGCCTTCACCCAGCTAGCCTTCAGACTACCTGTGAGGCAGTCAATGTCTTCACCCAGCTAACCTTCAGACTACCTGTGACGCAGTCAATGCCTCCACCCAGCTAGCCATCAGACTACCTGTGAGGCAGTCAATGTCTTCACCCAGCTAACCTTCAGACTACCTGTGACGCAGTCAATGCCTCCACCCAGCTAGCCATCAGACTACCTATGAGGCAGTCAATGCCTCCACCCAGCTAGCCTTCAGACTACTTGTGAGGCAGTCGATGTCTTCACCCAGCTAACCTTCAGACTACCTAGCCTTCAGTTCTGTGGTTAATAAAAATGTTTAGAGCACTACACATCTGCCTGGTCTGCTTAGTGATGTCTGCCATCCTTGGTAGAGCTAGCCTGTCTAGGTCTGTGTGTATGTATACTTGTCTGTGTGTGCGTACTTGTACGTGTTTACGAAAATTAATAAGTTGCGGGTAATAATTTTATGGACATGTGGTGCAAAATGGCAGGTAAGCAACGCGTTTTCTGATGTATCATTTCGCTGCTCTTTATTATAGGAATGCTTACCGAACGTTACGATTGAGGTAGCTCCAGTATACGCTAGTCTTATCGATCAAAGCACTGCAGGCAAGCCAGTCCTGAGGTACGTATGCCATGGTGTTCGTTGGCCGCCTATTGTAAGATACCATCGGATGAAGTAAACTGTACTAGTCAAGCATCTGGTAAGTAAGCCGCTGATAGCGTGGCTATGACTGAAAAGTTAGGCTTACCTTGGCAACATGGCGCGGGCACTCAACGTCTCTCTGCTCAGCATATCGAACTCGTCTCTCTCAGGTTGGTTGTGCATCCCCTGTCCTAACAGGCATTATCCTCTTGTTAATAGCCAGCGTTGTACTGGACTTTGCTACTTCAGGTAAGTAGGCCTACTGTAACTGAATTTTGATTCCTCGTAGTGTAAAAGCTACTACGCAAGTACCTCTCTCACTGACACTTCTCAATGTAAGCGGTCGTGTGGAATTGGTTCATAAGGTCTGTTCTTCCACAGATGAAGTTCAAAATACATGTACTCCAATAAGGTAAGTGTGGACCTTGCTACTTGTTCCCCTATTTCACATCTTGCTGTGCCTATTAGGACAAGCGGTTCCAGCTCGTCGACGTGGTCTATGACAGAGAAGCGTGGGACTGAGGAATTGGAATACATGTATCGATTTGCCCTAGCCAGGCCTGTTTGTATGTTGTGTATTTTTGTAAAAATATTTATAATGTTATTTGAATGACACCACTATTAAATGGGAGGGGCTCTAAAAGTGAGCATCACGTGCAATGTAATGGAAAACGTTGGTACGGATCCGTTACGGATTTGTTACGGATCAGATTTCCATTTGTAACAGATCCGTAATTACAATCCGTTACACCTCTTTTGACAAATCGACTGCTACGGATCCGATTCGGTATCTGTCAATCGGATCCGTAGAACAATCCGTAACAGACGAATTTCTGTATGGGGGGTGATCACTGCCATAATTCGACACGCGCTCGCTTTTCGTATTCGGGTCGCGCCATCTCGTATTCGGTATGGGGGGTGTATGGGGGGTGATCACTGCCATAATTCGACACGCGCTCGCTTTTCGTATTCGGGTCGCGCCATCTCGTATTCGGGTCGCGCCATCTCGTATTCGGGTCGTGCCGTCTCGTATTTGGGTGGTGCCATCTCGTTACAGCTCCGTAACAGTACGTTAGGTAAGAACGTTCTGTTACAGCTCCGTTACAGACATGACATCACTTAGTCGTGATTGCATAATACCATTGCCATCGTTCCGTACCAGGCTACGGTTTGGATCCAGGGAATTTGTTTTGCTTGTATAGTATACATTAAATCAGCCGAGTGCCGGCAGTACGCTCAGCTTCCTTCCTCTCCGTGCATCTTCTAATTGGACAGTACGTAGGAACGGTACGTTCTGACCATGCAAGTCACATGCATATGACGACGATCTGTATAACTCAGCTCGTTTACCAATGGAAACAGTTACAGACATCAATGGTGTTCAGTTTGGTAACTGTGTAGATATAATCATGCAGAGATCTAATACATCTGGAGATGTCTAGGTTGTCCCAGCGCGCTCACGAATGTCAAACAAATTCGTGTGTCAGTGAACACACAGTGCTGGCTAACAGTAGAAGGAGCTGCAAGGGGAAAATGAGATCATGATAAAAGCTTGTAATAACCATCTTATACAAGATTGCCCCCTGCCATTGTCCCCTCTCCTCCCCAGACTTACTCAGATGTGTTAAACCTTAAATCCCCAGGTCCAAGTCCCTACGCATAGGACCAATATTTGAAAATTCTGCAGGTGTTTGGCATCCAATTCTGTACTGTTGTTTGATGTGTCTATCGCGCTAAATTTCAAATCTAATATTTAAATCACACGCTTGGTTACACGATGTAAAAAAAATGCATGTGGTTCTTAAAAATGCATTGGAGAATTTAATTCTCACAGAAAAAAGAAAATGTACAACAAGTATAACTTTTTTTGAATGTTTTTTGAAGCATGATGTGTGTGCTACTTAAAACAGTCTATGGCAGTGATTGGTTTTGCCATATTTACCAAAAACGCACTGTACGTTTTCAAGATTTTGTCCATTCTATTTGCTATTCCAGCAACAAGCGATTGACAAATACCTATCCTTCATACGTTTGTCGAGCTAGCAAATTCCAAATCTACAATCTACATTTTTATTTGCTTAGTGCTGTTTTCCATTAACATGTTATTCTGCTCTTTGTAACATTATGTGTTGGTACTTGAAGTTGGTTTGCGATTTACCGAAAATGCATCTTTTAGCAATGCACTATTGACTGTAGTTGAATCTGAATTGCAAGGAAGCACCAGAATTTTCTGAATTGATAACCGTTTCTACAATACAATGATATTTTGATTTGTTCTCTGCTCATGTGAGTTTGCTAAAAATTAAATTTTACTTGTGTCCTAAGCGTAGGACAAAGGGGGAATTAATTGGTGGAATATCGCAGTACAATGCACTGCAAAGCTAGTGCTAGTATGAGGCTGCATAAACCAACTATCACATTAAAATTTTGTGTGGGAGGGCATATCCCCTCCCCTCTGCCTTGAAACTGTCCTAATTGAAATCCTAGATTTTTTTCCTCATGAATTGCAAGTAGGTTTTGTAGACATAGAAATAAATACACCCCTGTTCCACAGAAAAAAGAGTTTACAAGCCCACAGCCTACTCAATCTGGCAAGGACATGCTGCAAACCTACTTGTGTGTTTGGGGTTGGTGGAACCAATGCTGCTTGCAGCTACAGTATCTGGCTACCACGGTAACTGGGGGATGCAGGAACAGCAACTGTTGCCACAGCAGAGTAGTTACCACCTCCACTTGATCTATCCACTGTGAACACCAGGATGATCCCACTAGGTTCCCACAGCACCACTAGACATCCTCACTGATATATATGATTATGCATTGATGCAGCATAAAAACCATCTCTGTGCTGAAGGAAGAGGGGAGAATAGGTGATATAATAATACTTGCATATGCGTCTACAATACAACCCACACTACAATAGTACCGTCCAATCCTTTATATTAATCTGCATGCATGCTATACTGTACTATGGGTATTATTTGTTTGCACACCCTTACCCAATCAATGATTTTACACCATCCCCACAATATTAGTACACAGAAAACCTACCATCCTCATATCCACCTTTATTGGTAGCCATTGGTGCACAATGAATGTGCTCAAGATGCCCAGCAGGTCACAACATACAATGTTATAGGTGGACTCAATTCCCTACACCAACACTGCTTGTGCGGGAGAGGAGGGGGTGAATAAGATGACATCACACACGAGATTGCATACATTGTATGCTTCTACTCTGTCACACATGCACCATATACAAGGTTCATAACACAGCTTCCCCACACTGAACACCTGCTATCCTCATATCCACAGTCTGGCACACAAAAATTGTACCATGCAGGTGGTACATTTTTTGGTAGCCTTACACAAAACATTTACCAGGTTTGCCCACAGCAGTGAATATGTGGTTTATATATACAATACAGTGTTATTAGGTCATATTGGTTTGCCTATAAGGTACACACCTATTTTGAAAGGGCCTACATGATCAAATTCGTGCATTGTTCTATTACTGAAACATCTTTAGCAACCTCAGTCATAATATACTTCAACCTTTTTAACCTCCAATCGCCCTAGGACTAACTAAGGTGCTGAAAAAAACAAATGGCTGCTTTTAAAACTCTAACAATGTTTCGTCTTATTTAGTATTTAGTGCATGCTACTTGGTTTTCCATTATCTTTCATCTTGTGTTACAAGATGAAAGCATACAAACATTGCACATCCATCAATTTGTGGGCATTACAGCGAAAATGGGAAACAACTTCATCGTTGGTGATGCTGTTGTAGGAAAGATTTAAAATGAAATAAAAAGAATCAGAATTGTTCTAGAAGTGTTGCACAGGTCATCGGAGCAGGTCACCAGTGTCAGAATCGCATAAAGTGGTCGGATGGCACAACCACGGATGAAACAGTTCGGGGCATTGATAAAGAAGGCTTAGTTAGAGTGATGTGACAGTACAGAAAGCGGAAGTGTTGCAATCTTGATGAGGATGCCGAAGGCCTCTTTTAGTCATTTGGAAAGTGAAACTACCCTCAGCAGTGACAAGGAGCCGGTGATACAAGCAATCAAAGAGAACAAGTTTGTGACTGGGGGGCAGGTCCAATGAAATTACTTCCTTAATTACTTTAGTGGTAGTGCAGAACACGTAGAGGGGTCAATCTTAACCAATCCATCAAACATGTGTCTGAGTTTCAGAAACAAAATACTAAACATACTAACATATGTAAGGATAAAAATTATTAACTCTTGACCTCAATAATTTCATGCTTTATGAGTTGACCACAATTCTAACCACTTATGTAAACAAGACTATTATCTTTTTCTACATAAGTGCCTTTTTTTTTTTTTTTTTACATCCACAGCTGGCATCTATAGCTACCTTCCTATCTTTCAAATTCAGCTTAGGAACAGATAAGTACGTGCCAATATCAATTTGAAGCCTAAATTTTACTACCAATTATAAATGGACACTTTTTTCTCATTTTTTCTTGAAGCAATATTAAGTACCTAGTCTTGGTGTCCTATGTTCAAGATTGCTATATGTAATGCCAAGGTGCTATTGAACTGCATTGCGCTGAAGTACAACTCTTAAGAATCCTTACAAAGGCTATTATTAACCTCAATGCCTCAATTCCTTTAGTGCTCGTAAAATAAGATAAAATAAAATAATTCTTGGCTTGCATGTGATGCAATGACGTGAGGGGGGGGGGGGGGGGGGGGCACCTTACGATTAACATAGCACTATTTTGGATCCTTGCATGTTGTACATGTCAATAGTGCCTTTTCCTCGGTGAAAACACTGGAGGCTCTAAACAGCCATGGAGCAACTTAAGGTTTCCCTAAGCATTTATTAACCATGTGGGCTACAGGAGAGTCTGAGGATATGAATTGGTGATCACATTCTGCTTGAGGCAACAACTGTCCATACAGGCCAAGAAGAACCTCAAATTCATCATATCAAACTGCGGCTCCACAGCCAAGCATTCACCCATGTCACCATAAGAGGTAGCATGTCAAACGACCGCACATGATTGTGAAAACGTTAGTGTAGTCGATATTGCACCAAGGTTCGCTGGCAATGGAATGTGACATGGTACACTGACTGTTGGTGGTATCACATGTTTGGAACCATTTTTTGGGATCTGCACTGTTGATGCCTATATGGCCTACAAATATGAGTCTGAGCAGGCTTTTTCAGATCCCAAAGATGTTGACAGCTTTATTGCATTCATTGGCAAACTGGGTCACCAGCTGATTTTTAATGAATATCTAGAAGATGGGCGAACAGTTTGCCGACATTCAAATGAAGAGGAAGTCATTGAGGAGGCAACTATAATTCTATTTCTAGATGTACATGTATGTATTTGTATTATTTTTTCTCTGCATTTTAGGCCTATGACGGTCACACTACTCACCACTAATTATGTACAACCAATGTATCAGATGAAAACTGAATCAACACCTTATGTGCAATGAAAGTGCACAGCATGCCATTCGAAATGCTCCTACTGTTGTTGGTTGCAGTAATATTGCTGCAAACACAATAATGGTATTCAATAATCCGTGATGAGAAAGGGTTAACCAATTCAAAGTATGTATGTGTAATTACTATTTTATATCCATGTTTAACACCTTATAACACCGCATCCATGAGAGACATGGGGAAATTTTGGGGCATTTGTGAATATTGATAATTCCCTCCTATCGTTTTTTTGACTGGAAAAAAATATGATCAGAAAGCTCACCCATTTGTAAATAGTAATTTATACTTTTTCTGCAATGGTGCTCTATAAATAACTCCCTGTTACATGAAAATATCGAATGGGTACGTGATGTGGTAAATGCCCTCGCATACACTTTTTTCAGGGTCATGTTTCTTACCACCTTGAGTATTACTGAATCAAAATTGCTGGGTTATACAACTATAGGAGGGTACATAAAAACAAGCCAAAGCTTCTATTGCACTCGATTTCAGCAGTAAGTTACAAGACATTTTCGCTCGCAGTAGACAGGGGGCGTGGTCCACTCATCCAAAGTGCCAGCGAAGGCAGGTTTTGCAAGTTCTACCAAAACATACAGTCTGTACCTGTCTGGATAGAGTCATGGTATGTTATTTAGTAAAACAGGAAGAAAGATTCTTGAAGTCTGCCCACGCAAAAATTCACTCGCGGTAATGCCGTTTTCTTGATTCATTACCTTGCACTGCATATCACACTGACCGTGAGAGTTGATAACTTAGAGCCAAAATTTTAAACCATTTTCACATAGTTTCATACAGTTTTTACGCATTTATTGTAATGCTCTAGAAGCAATATGTTATTTTAAAAATCTGTACCTCGTACGCAATAACGCTAGAACCAATCAACTATGCAATGATGTTTCGAGCCAATGGTATGTCTGTTTGAGATACAAAAAATGCAACATGCCTCATAACAGTACATGTAGTGAAATCTCCACTTAAAACCAAGCAATTCTATCTAGAGGGAATTAATCATTTTTCGGTTTGCCCCAAAATAGACTAAATTTCCCCGCGTTTCTCGTGGATGCGGTGATAAATAACCCTACATTTGTGTATTAAAATCATGAAATGTAATTGGTTATTGGAAAGAGTGCTCATAAACTCACTATGGCTAGCTCAAATATAAATTCTCCTCCTGAATGCTAATTTTACTCTTCATGTAAATGCAATCATTTATAGTTTGAAGCACAATGTATGTCCCCTGAAATAGAGCACATATGGGTGTGAAGTTAAAAGCAAAAAAAAACAACAAAAAAAAAAACAACTGATTCACTTTCTCCACTTAATTTACAAAAAAAACTCATTCTGCTACAGTAATATCGAAAAATAAATGAATTGTTAATGGTAGATCGAACAAACACCTACATGTAGCCTTGTAGGCAAAAAGTGCTGTTTTAGCCTACGTGTAGGTGTTCTATTGCAACCTATGGTCCTTGCATTCAATACCATATAAAATGTTGAACTTGAATAATGTAACATCATAGGGCTTTGTTTTTAATTTGCTTTGGAGCTCATTCTACCATTGGCTCTTTAGATACACAATTAAGATGGAGGAGTGTACAAAAATTGCCTACAATTCCTAATGAAAGGTAGGAAATCGTGTGTGTTTGGCAAAAAGAGTTAAAAATTATATCTGCCTAAAAAAGCGAAGAATGCTTCTTGTAAGTTTTTTGCAAATCGGAACTCCAGCTAAATGAGGGGCGTGCAACAACAGCATACATAGCACTAGCAGCATGTTGGCATTGTTTTCTGCCGCCACTTTGCAAGTAGCCTTCTTTGGTAAATTGATCCTCATTATTTCAAATGTTGGCTAAATTGTTTGTTCACTGTTTGGAAAACAAAAAGTGATTTGCAATGCCTACATGTATGCGTAGGTGACAATCTATCATTAAAGTGTTTTCTTCTTAACTACTATTTATCCAACTAAGATTGGAGACGATAAGTTGAAATATACAATGCTTATTTGAATTAACTTCGAAGTTGAAATGTAGTAGTCCTAGATGTAGGACCACCAATGTTCTAGATCTAGGACCAATGCCTGGAGATTAACAGTTAGTTAGTGTGAGTAAAAAAAGCAAATGTGCTAATGTTTCATGCAAGATACAACTCTCAGCCATTTTTAATGCACTCTATACACAGCCTTTCTCCATTATGTTTGTATACGCTGTGTACATTGGCCTTTATATTATTATATGGGACAGTTTCCGAGAAAATGGCCCTTCGTTTATATAATATTTGAATCATAATAACTTCTGAACGGTTAAGGCTATCGACTTCCTATTGTCAACACTGCATACCACACCACCGGGTTCAAACCCGCCATAACTTTCTGTAGGAGTAATCAAATCGCTTCAAATTCGGTTTGTAGGTAGAGAGGCCCTATATCTATCTATTTGTTCTGTTCGTTAATTTTTATCCACCCGTTACGGAGATACAGTTGAACAAACTATGTGCACATTTTCGCGCTCGATTTGCACCACAGATTTGGGCAAATTGCATTCCGCTCAATGTATGGGGAGGCGGGGATTATAACATTGGCGCGAATCAAGCAGGAAAACGTGCACGAAGTTTGTTCAACTGCATCTCCGTAACGGATGCATAAAAATTAACAAACTGAACAAATCGATAGATATAGGACCTCTCTACCTACAAACCTAATTTGAAGCGATTTGATTACTCCTACAGAAAGTTATGGCGGGTTTGAACCCGGTGGGGTATCGGATGTTGCAATACTGGCACGGAGCAAGTGCAAGACCCCAAAATGTATTTTACCGTAGAGAAATGGTGTGGTACAAAGTGTTGAAAATAGGAAGTCGATAGCCTTAACCATTCAGAAGTTATTATGATTCAAATACAAAGCAATTTTATAAGATTATATAATCATAAACGAAGGGCCATTTTCTTGGAAACTGTCCCATATGATGTATGTATTCCTTCACTCGCTGTATACCATTTAGTGAATCCAAGTCAAGGAGCTAACTATTGCCTTGGTGAGGACATGACCCATGCTGCATGGACAGTCTGGCCAGTATGTGCGCGTGGAGCTTTGAGCACCCCTTAGTAGAATTTACAGGGTTTCAAATATACAGGTTGCTTTTTTCAGCTAGCAGGTAGCCCAATACTTATACCTGCACTTGGTGCAGGTGAACATTCTAGCGGTTAATATGCATGCAGCATAAACAATATGCATGTGCGTAAGTAATAAGCTACATGGCATGGTTAAAAAGTACTGATATGCATGTACGTAAGCACAAGTGAGTACCCACAAGAGTGCTGTCTTGTTCACGTTAAAGTTACTCGCAAGTGCTGTCTCGTTCACGTTTAGCAACTTTCGTCCACACACTTAATAACTCAAAGGTGGACCACATGCCCTACACATCAAATTCATTTCGATACTCTTGAGGGAGAATATCACACAATTGCACAAATGATGATACCTCACACATGCATCATATACAATATATCACATAGCTTCCCCACACAGAACACTTACCATCCTCATATCCACAACAGTCCCACACACACAATCACTCAGTGGGCATCAACTTGTGTTGTGTAGCCTGACTTTGATGCACTCTGAAAGTTCACAATGCTGTAGGTGGATCCCATGCCCTACACTGACACAGCATCAAATTCATCTCCTAAGGGGAGGGGGGAAAGAGATTAGGATGACATCAGACCAGAGATAGCACACAATGATAGTTGCATGTGCTTCTACCATGCAACCCACATTGCTCATCAATGTCATACAGCCTCCCCAAACTGAATAACTTCCAAACACAGAAATGATGTAATCAACTATGTGTTGCATTGCATGGGTAATGATCAGCAGATGCTAAGCTCAGAAACCCTACTGCTACGTGCAGTACACTAATAGTGCAGCACCTTACATACTGATAGTGAAATTAATGAAGGGGAATAATGCACGTAAATCAAGGTGATACCACGTGTCTTCCCTCCCGCTCTCTCTAGCTCTCCCCATTTCATCTTTCAGAACAACCACTGTCTCTTACATGCGCTTGACTTACGTCATAGCAAAGCCACATCCATATTGAGCCCTGATGTTGCATGTGATCAGATCCAAAAACAAATCTGAGCCCCTTTCCTCGTCATCTGTTAATATTAAACACGTTAATACCAATTACGTCGCTGTGAGCTCGGGTTTCATCATGTACCGTCTTAATGATGACTCCAAATTTCCACAACGGAGTATTTCTGCAGTGTTGAAGTGCTTTTCGCACCCTGGTCTGCCAGGTCGGACTGCGAGCGTTTGTTGTTGTCGCGACGCCATTTTAATACGCGCACGTGGCTTTGTGGTCTACGGTGAATTCATTTGATACTGGTAAGTAGTTTCGGATAAAACGTTGAACAGTTCATGTCATGACTGATGTCAAACGTTAACAACTATGGAGCAAACTTGCTATTTAAAGTTTAGGGCGACTTTAGGCAAGTTTCGAAGCAATACAAGAAGATGATTTTTAAAAAGGTCTTGAATGAGCCGGTATCATAGATTCATAGTCAGTACTAGTAGCTAAACGCTGGCCAATAATTCGCGCCAAGATAAATAATATCACAATCTACTTGCTACTTACACAGATTGATAATTAGTGCACATCCATGATGGAGGAACACTTTTTTGCTGAATGCACCTGAAATGGTACTGACCACTGTTGGAATTTGTATTACATTGTATTCTGGTAACCTACTTGTGCATATTAATATATTACATTTATTTCAAAGCTGGGAAACCTTTTATGCAACCCCAATATGATATGGGTATGAAGTGGTGGACTGGTAGTATTTTCGTATCACACACTGTACTCAGCAAGTGGAGCTCTTGTTCTTTAAATTCTCACCAGTTGAAAGCATTACTTAGCACATACACGAGCATTTCATATATATAATGCATGGCTGAAATCTGATATGAGAGTTTGAAATATATTGAGATAAATAGGATCCATATACTTCAGGAATAAGGTTATATAATGCAAAGGTTATTCCCAAACTAATTACTTGGATGTCCTTTTACTACCCAAGCCTGTTCAGTGATACGAAGATAGAAATATTGCAACCTGTACCGCCTAAATCCCCCATGTTGCATGGAGTGTTAATTGGACAAGTGGCGAAGATGAACCTTAAGCTTACATGTAATTACTGATCAGTTACGGAAAGTACACACACGCATTGGAAGTAATTGCCACTTACTGTTGTTACATCCTCTGACAGTGTTGATTGGTATATAGGTAATTCCATGATCCATTAATCAGATTGTTATTTAGCATAATCCGCCATATGATTTATAAATTTTATAATCTATATTGCTTGTAAGCATCAGCTTTCCTTGACCAAAAATGTAGCCAGTATGTCCCATTCAAACGGTACTGAATAATATTATAAGAAACATTTGGATGCAGACATTTCACCGCCTGCCTTTACTTAGCATGATATGTGTCCCAATAATAGATTAATATGCCTTCTGCACTTCACCTTATCGGCTAAAGATTAGCAAATTATAAAAAAGATTGTGAGCTGATTAACTAATAAAGATAGTGCTTTTTTATTATTGAGACACGTACTTCAGTAATGAGCTATCATTATCATCACGTTCAGCTGTGCAGATGTTATTAGTTTGGATGACATAATGAGAACGCTGTAGGCAGGAAGAACAGTATAGGAAAACAATCGGGCGAGTCATCCTAGTGTGGAATGTAGTTACATTCTATACGGGGGGGAGGGGGGGGGGGGGGGGGGAAGGACAATTTACCCTCATGACCTATACAAGTTTCGTAAAGTATAGATGTCAGTTAAATTCTGAACTAACTCGTAGGCCAAGGAATTAAATGTGTCCCAGGACAGTTTGCTCTTCGCCACGAATTGATGTGCCCTATGATTTCAATATGAGTTGCCATAACATAAATTAATACATCAAGGACAGGAATGAGCAGTATCACAATCAATGTTTATGAGCTATATAGGTCAGTATTCATATTCAGTTTCATCTTTTACATGAAGTACAAGACCAAACACGATCCAACTCATTTGAGGCTCATTCTAGAATATCCGTCACACAGTCCAGTGGTACCACTCCTTGCATCCTGAACAGTCAATCATTTTCCTTTTGTCAATAGGCATTCAGAAAATTTCTATACTCAGTTGCTAATTCAGCTAGTTAACACTAACTCTTCTCTTCATTTTTCTCCACTGGAAACTTGCATGGAGAGTATCTTGATAAATTCTGACTAATTTCACTCTGCTGAAACATACAATGACCATGTTGCATATATTAGCCGGGTGAGCTATAGCTGTTGCAAAATAAGCCAGGTCATTTTCCCCGTCCGGCTTGCTGTTAAACTTTTATCATTTTGATGCTAATCACTTTCCCTGGACATGCCAAAACAGCTGCCACCTGTCATGCATGCGAGCACCAGCTAGGCCATGCAGTAAAAACGTTAATTCTGACACCTTATTTATAAGCTAGGTTACCAGCAGTATGATCATTGTGGCAGGACTCCATGATTTGCTTCCTCTGGTGTTTGCTGAATCAGTATCACTTCCACCCACATGCCTTTCTTTGCATGCTACTGAACACTGACGTAAGCGAGTGTATTAACAAGTGGACGATCTATACCTGTTTGCTTTTCATCGAGGGAAGGATTCCTCTTTTCATTAGCGGCGCAGGGTACCTGTGGAGTGTGGACATCAGAAAACTCGTTCCTCGTTGTCATATGCATCTGTCCTCTCATCCATTTAAGCAGCTGTAGTATAAGTCACATGCAATATCTGAAAAGCCAGCTACGCTCCTTAATCCTTATCGCCTTTATCGGTGTAGTGATTCAAAACTTACACCACCTGGCTGCGGACTATGTATAGTTTGAAATCAAAATTTACGGCACAATGTCGGACCGCTTACTCCGTTGGGGGACAATTTACTCTAGAGTAAAATGTCCGGTTAGGACAATTTACTCCGGAGTAAAACGTCCGGTTAGGACAATTTACTCCGGAGTAAAACGTCCGGTTAGGACAATTTACTTCGGAGTAAAATATCCGGTTAGGACAAGTTACTCCGACGGACACTTTCCTCCGTGACAGCGCTATATGTCAAAGCATGTGTACATAAAAGAGGTGTATCGAGCCTACATTTCAGCGATTTCAGAATGGAACAATAAAAATTTGAGATTTCTTTGTGAATGAGGAATAATTATAAAAAATATTTAAAAAACTTGTCACCATGTTTTTGGTCTTATAATGATCGTCCTAGACCAAAATTTTTGGTGCAATTAAATAATTCATTTTAGATACTATCCCCCTCCCCCCCCCCCCCCCCCTCCAAAAAAAAAAAAAAAATTGTTATGTCATAGCTATATCCCATGGGCATCACATTTGACCCGACTGGTAGGGATGAGTCTCCATTCATTAAAAAAAAACCTTTAGCAAGCATGGAGGTACTTCTATAGAGTACTAACTTGAGATGGCAAGCATGCACTTCTAGCTGCTAGATTTACTGCACTTCAAGCTGCTATAGGATGGAGTATAAAAGACTGCGAAACAATGGTCTAACAATAATAAAGCCCTATATTTAGCAAGTTGTAGTTTATCATAAGCTACATATAGGATAATTTTGAAAACACCAACTTTCTAAAGCCGGAATGGTTTTGTACTTACTTGTATATGTTATCAGTTGGGAACAATTCCATGCAAAAAGATCCATCAACAATAAAAATGTAGAATTGATTCTTCTCAATTGAGCTGGGTCCATGCGTTCAGTTATAATTATGCCAACATGATCTCGAGCCATTGTCCGTTTCTCTTTGTCATGTGCACTGTTTCTAGACGTGTAGTTTACTTATTGCTAAGATTGTGTGTTCAATTTATGTGTGCATTTCCATTGTATCTTAATGGTGTCATTGTGAGGCCTTTTCATAATCACCCCCAATTATACAATGTATTCACTTGTTTTTTCACCCGGCACAATTGTCTAGTAACAGTTTGCAAAGCTGACATTAATATTTAATCACCGGTTCACTTATCTGTCAACAAATTTATCACTGCAAAGCTGACAAATGCAATGCTATGGTTGTTAAGAGGATGAACGTAAGTCGTGCTGTACACCATCTGCTATGGAAGGTACTGTGTCGAACCGAGTCATAATCATCATTTTATTGTTTGGAAACAGAAAGTGGACCATTCCATATACATATTCAAATCCTCCTGCAATGTATACATGTATAAGATAATGCACTATACGATGCAAAGTAATCATACGCATGTAACACGGGATGTAAGATATCTATTTTATTATGCATAATTTAATTGAAACAATGATACTGCATGTTAATATTACATACATTTGCATGCGAAACACGGTCACTGAATATTTTATATAGGACTGTATGTTTTTCAGTGTATCATGGCCCTTGCTTTCGCACTGACCAGTGTCAAATTCATCATATACATGTGGGAGTTGGACAACAAAGACCTCACAGCAAATCTGGTGCATGGCCTAAGTGAAGTATATGTTGAGCCTTGATAGCAAGTAGGCTGCATATATCTACACAGCGCCATTGGGATACAAACCTGCAGGTTATAAGCTCGCTGTAATTCTAGTCACATCTCAAAAGTTTTACTTTGGTGTTTATTCCACATACAATTATATATTATGCTGCATGCATTATCAGCTAGCAGCTAGAAGTACAGTTCATCCTAGCAGCTTGAAGTGCAGTGCATCCTAGTAGCTAGACTGAAGTGCATCTCAGAAGTATACCTCCATGCATGCTGCAAGGGACTGATGAAGGTTTTTTTAATTTGAATTAATGAATGAGACTCATACCTCAGAGTATACCAGTCAAGAGAATTATCTATAGCTATGACATTAAAAGTGCTATTTGGGGGTAGTATCTAAAATGAATCATTTAATTATAGAGACCAACAAATTGGCGATTGTGGTCTAGGGTTTGATGATGGAGCAGCAATCAATTCCTGTACACGGACAACAAAGTGACATTTTAATCATGTTTTCAGTAATAATTATTTATTATGATGTATATTGAACTTTGTGTACTATTACATGTATTGTGGATTCTAAAAAATTTTTTTACAAACCAAGAGACCAAAAAATTAGTGACAAGTTAAGAATAAATCATCATTCACATGCAGAGAAACCTCAGTTTTTGAATTATTCCATTCGACAATCGCTGAAATGTAAATGTAGTCATGCATATATTGCCTTGATTACTCCTTCCCATATTTAGCCTCCTCATTCATCAGTGCTTTCAATAGTGCAACCACTGGCACTATAGTGGAGGAAGCTTCAGATATCTTACTGTATTTGTATTCTACAAAAAGCCATTATTTCATACAAGGTAGATAGATTTGGTGTCTCCATTTAATGTTAATATGTTCTTTTACAAGGCCAAGACACAATAAAATGTTTTGTATCCATATATCTAATTTCTGGTGTTGTTTCGGAAATATTGAGTGATCACTCAAGGGAATTGTATTGTAGCTAGTGCTGCCGCGATATGGTTCTTTGCCGATATCGTCTATATCGCGATATTTCATTGTCGAATTATTTGTCAATGATCACAGTTTTCAAGTTGAAGCTGCGTTGTTGGTGACACAAGAACCAACACATAAACCGTCCTCAGTATCATGCTGTGGGGCTGCATGCAGGGGAGAGGGATGGAGATACCGTATAGAGTAGTGAATTCTATTTCTCTTATGTTACCAAACTGCATGGTATAGTATCTAGCTATCTTAGCCTTGACTGCATGTGCCTTCAGAACGGCTTGCTCCACGGCATGGTTATATACACCAGAAAAGAAATAATGGATCCACTTTATTATAAAATCCTCTGTAAAATTACTGTGTAATTGCATGAACATAAGATTCCCAAAATGAATTTACAGTCAATGTAAAGTGGTTTGTATTGTAATTTTGCCCCTATACACATGATGTACAACACCCAGGCCCCCTCCCATGAAAAAAAAAGGAAAGAAAAAAAGGCAGTGTTTAACGATAGTATCTCCACAACCATGAACTTTTACGTGACAATATTTCATGCAGGAAATAATATGGTGAAAAAAAAAGGTTTCATTCATGCACATGCATTTTCTTTCTCCACAATCTACTAGTAACAAATTGCACATTTCAACGTTCACTTACAATCTACTACTAACAAATTGCAAAGCTGTCATGTACAAGTCAATTCGATGGTTACAACTGTGGTCAAGAGGGTGAACAGTTTCCTGCAAGTCACCATCTGGTAAAGGAGCTATAGATTGAATATAAGGTACTGTGACTTCATAATCATCATCATTTCTGGAAACAGCAAGTGGAACATTCCAGTCGATACCATAAGTATTCAAATCCTCCTGCAAAACAATATATAATTCACATAATCATGTGTGTAAGTATATGTACCAAATTTATTTCCCTTCAAATCATATCTATATACAGTATACCTGGGGTAAGCATATTATTGTGCGGGCAAGTCTTAGTAACCAGCTATTAGGCATACAATATATTACCTGTATGGTGTTGATAGCAACACCATACAGTAAAGTCATATAGTTTTGGCATGCAGCTTCAGAGCTCTGCAGCTGCATGCCGAAACTATATGACTTTAGAGTGCACATTCAAATAAAATTCTACATTCATCAATCAAGGCCATGCTACATGCTGATGCGGGACAGTAGAAAGGACTTCACAGCAAGTCAGGTAGCCTAACGTTGAAATGAAGTATTTCAGTCAAGTCTTAACCACAGGCATTGCCTGCAAGTTATAAGATTGCTGCACATATGCTGAGTTCTGCTAACAAACACACAACTATTAGGTAGGTGTGAAACATCAGACACCTATAAGCTATCTGGTTTATATAGTGTTGTGTGCTTGTGTCTTGTTTTTAGTGATTTAAAAATGTATGCACAATTTTTCCAATATCAAAAATGCCATACCTCAGGTATGCTTTCTGTATTAGATTCCCCACTGATCCATAACTGGCATGGTGAAAGGTTGCCTTCAGAACTTAGAAGATGCTGATTCCATGCCTCCTTAAATACTTGTAAGCTATTATCGATACAACTTAAAAAAACATTATGGAGACAACAGACATGTACTTCATTTTCACAATCTAGCAGCCCCTCCTCTTCCATGGTATAGAACAGATTGTGTGCACAGTGTAAACTCATCTCTCCATAACCTCTCAATACACTGATTGTGGACACTCTGACCAGTAATAAAGCTACCTGGTCCATGTAATGGATGTTGTAGCATTAGTTGAACAACTTCTGTATTTTCTCCACCTCTGTCTGCATGGATTCCGGTTGGTAGCCCAAATTCTCTTACAGATGCAAGAAACAACTGCAGAACTGTGTCTGCTCGATTGTTATTGGAGCAATGTAGGTATATGATTCGACGACTATAGCCATCAATGCCTCCATGAATAATAAACCACCAGCTGAAAATCAATGATATCTACATTATAATTATATAAAACATTTGGACATTCTACTAAATTGTGGCATTACATGTAGGATCCCAATAATTTATTTTGATGTCCACCAAGTTTCCTAAACAATACAGATTGCAATATTGGAAACTTGGACGACCTGGCAAAACTCCAAGTTATAGAATTTTTTAAGAAAGGCAAGAAAGAGAAATGGTACTTTTAAAGATATTCTATTTCAAAAGTGTCACTTTTGCATGTGTGTATAATATTTATATATCACTGCATTTTACCAGGCAAGTGCCATCATAAATCTAATGAGAGCTCTGCTAAGGATGCAATCAAGGTGTTTGTATACAAATATGTGTAACTCAGTTAACACCACATGTTATTGTGCATGCAGTTACATGTACATATGTTACTGCACAGTTGTGTACACATGAACATGTAAGGATGGGTGTGACGTCCTAGTCAAAATGTTCCTCCTCCCTCCATGCTAGCAGGCTGAACTCTCTCCATCCCCCTGCGCCTCAAGTACAGCAGTGTGCGCCAGAACATTACTTAATATGACTGTGGCAGCTGTGGTGTTGATGACTTCATCAAGATGACTCCAGGCAGCTAATAGTACCACCTTCCAGTTTGGAACAGAGGTACATGTACATCCAGTCATGTACATACATGAAAATTAAAAATCCAAATTTTATTATTGTCCTGTTTTCATCCCTCCCCCTCATGACCCCTCCCTCTTGTGGTCCCTTCCCTCCCTCTCTACCATTCTTGATCCCTCCCTACATCTCTCAACCACTCCCTCTGCTAATTTCTCTCCCTCATACTCCCCACTTACCATCAGACGTCTGTATAGAGGATTGCTGGCTAGCTCCAGAAAAATGGTTAGATGCCATCAGACGTATTGCTGTGATGGAACTCATTTTGCAGTTGCTTGCATATACATGCAACCATAGATATTAATTATGATGCAACTAAAAAATTTTTAATGACACACAAAAATGTTAAGTCACTTAAGTGTTCACAAACCCCTAACATATGTACTGTCACACAAACACATCTGTGTCGTCGTCAGGCATTCACCGGGTATAACAGAGAAGTATACTAGAACACGAGAGTACTAGGCCTAGTATTATTGTAGGTGGGGTGTGTCTGGTTATATACATGATCTGCATGGTACCGGTCTTATTGTTAAATTAGAAGATCGATGCAAAGTGAGCAGAGGTCCAAAGGACACGTCACTCTCGGGTTCTCATTGGTGCATGAGCTTAACGACAGTACCCTACGCATGTGTCAGTATGTACTATGGTCAGAACGTACCGTTCTTACGTACTGTCGAATGCACGGAGAGGAGAGGAAGCTGAGCGTACAGCCGGCGCTCATAAGCATGGCTGATTATATACAATTAAGTAAAACAAATTCCCTGGATCCAAACCCTGGTACGGAACGATGGCAATGGTATTATGCAATCACAAATAAACGGCTAAGAGGTATCATGTCTGTAACGGAGCTGTAACAGAACGTTCTTACCCAACGTACTGTTACGGAGCTGTAACGAGATGGCACCACCCAAATACGAAATGGCACCACCCAAATACTAGTCTGGGGACCAGGCTGATGGTTGTACTATCACCATCAGCCTGGTCCCCAGACTACCCAAATACGAGACGGCACGACCCGAATACGAGATGGCACGACCCGAATACGAGATGGCACGACCCGAATTATGGGGGGTGATCACTGCCATAATTCGACACGCGCTCGCTTTTCGTATTCGGGTCGCGCCATCTCGTATTCGGGTCGCGCCATCTCGTATTCGGGTCGTGCCGTCTCGTATTCGGGTCGTGCCATCTCGTATTCGGGTCGTGCCGTCTCGTATTTGGGTGGTGCCATTTCGTATTTGGGCGGTGCCATCTCGTTTCAGCTCCGTAACAGTACGATAGGTAAGAACGTTCTGTTACAGCTCCGTTACAGACATGATACCTCTTAGCCGTTTATTTGTGATTGCATAATACCATTGCCATCGTTCCGTACCAGGCTATGGTTTGGATCCAGGGAATTTGTTTTACTTAATTGTATATAATCAGCCATGCTTATGAGCGCCGGCTGTACGCTCAGCTTCCTCTCCTCTCCGTGCATTCGACAGTACGTAAGAACGGTACGTTCTGACCATAGTACATACTGACACATGCGTAGGGTACTGTCGTTAAGCTCACCAATGAGAACCCGAGAGTGACGTGTCCTTTGGACCTCTGCTCACTTTGCATCGATCTTCTAATTTAACAATAAGACCGGTACCATGCAGATCATGTATATAACCAGACACACCCCACCTGCAATAATACTAGGCCTAGTACTCTCGTGTTCTAGTATACTTCTCTGTTATACCCGGTGAATGCCTGACGACGATACAGATGTGTTTTTGTGACAGTACATATGTTAGGGGTTTGTGAACACTTAAGTGACTTAACATTTTTTTGTGTCATTAAATTTTTTTTAGTTGCATGTATATATGCAAGCAACTGCAAAATGAGTTCCATCACAGCAATACGTCTGATGGCATCTAACCATCTTCCTGGAGCTAGCCAGCAATCCTCTACAGACGTCTGATGGTAGGTGGGGAGTATGAGGGAGGGAAATTAGCAGAGGGAGTGGTTGAGAGATGTAGGGAGGGGTCAAGAATGGTAGAGCCGGAGGGAGGGAAGGGACCACAAGAGGGAGGGGTCATGAGGGGGAGGGATGAAAACAGGACAATAATAAAATTTGGAGTTTTAATTTCATGTATGTACGTGACTGGATGTACATGTACCTCTGTTCCAAACTGGAAGGTGGTACTATCAGCTGCCTGGAGTCATCTTGCTGAAGCCATCAACACCACTGCCACAGTCATAAGTGATGTTCTGGTGCACACTGCTGTACTTGAGGCGCAGGGGGGATGGAGAGGTCAGCCTGCTAGCATGGAGGGAGGAGGAACATTTTGGCTAGGACGTCACACCCATCCTTACATGTTCATGTGTACACAACTGTGCAGTAACATATGTACATGTAACTGCACAATAGCATGTGGTGTTAACTGAGTTACACATATTTGTACATATACAAACACCTTGATTGCATCCTTAGCAGAGCTCTCATTAGATTTATGATGGCACTTGCCTGGTAAAATGCAGTGATATATAAATCTTATACACACATGCAAAAGTGGCACTTTTGAAATAAAATATCTTTGAAAGTACCATTTCTCTTTCTCGCCTTTCTTAAAAAATTCTATAACTTGGAGTTTTGCCAGGTCGTCCAAGTTTCGAATATTGCAATCTGTATTGTTTAGGTAGTTTAACTAAACTTGGTGGACATCAAAATAAAAAATTGATATATTATTGTGATCCTACATGTAATGCCACAATTTAGTAGAATGTCCAAATGTTTTATATAATTATAATGTAGATATCATTGATTTTCAGCTGGTGGTTTGTTATTCATGGAGGCATTGATGGCTATAGTCGTCGAATCATATACCTACATTGCTCCAATAACAATCAAGCAGACACAGTTCTGCAGTTGTTTCTTGCATCTGTAAGAGAATTTGGGCTACCAACCAGAATCCGTGCAGACAGAGGTGGAGAAAATACAGAAGTTGTTCAACTAATGCTACAACATCCATTACATGGACCAGGTAGCTTTATTACTGGTCAGAGTGTCCACAATCAGTGTATTGAGAGGTTATGGAGAGATGAGTTTACACTGTGCGCACAATCTGTTCTATACCATGGAAGAGGAGGGGCTGATAGATTGTGAAAATCAAGTACATGTCTGTTGTCTCCATTATAAGTTGTATCGATAATAGCTTACAAGTATTTAAGGAGGCATGGAATCAGCATCTTCTAAGTTCTGAATTCACCATGCCAGTTATGGATCAGGGGGAATCCAATACAGAAAACATACCTGAGGTATGGCATTTTTGATATTGGAAAAATTGTGCATACATTTTTAAATCACTAAAAACAAGACACAAGCACACAACACTGTATAAACCAGATAGCTTATAGGTGTCTGATGTTTCACACATACCTAATAATTGTGTGTTTGTTAGCAGAACTCAGCATATGTGCAGCAATCTTATAACTTGCAGGCAATGCCTGTGGTCAAGACTTGACTGAAATACTTCATTTCAACGTTAGGCTACCTGACTTGCTGTGAAGTCCTCTCTACTGTCCCTCATCAGCATGTAGCATGGCCTTGATTGATGAATGTAGAATTTTATTTGAATGTACACTCTAAAGTCATATAGTTTCGGCATGCAGCTGCAGAGCTCTGAAGCTGCATGCCGAAACTATATGATTTTACTGTATGGTGTTGCTATCAACACCATATACAACACCATACAGGTAATATATTGTATGCCTAATAGCTGGTTACTAAGACTTGCCCACACAATAATATGCTTACCCCAGCTATACTGTATACAGATATGACTTGAAGGGAAATAAATTTGGTACATATACTTACACACATGATTATATGAATTATTTTGCAGGAGGATTTGAATACTTATGGTATCGACTGGAATGGTCCACTTGCTGTTTCGAGAAATGATGATGATTATGAAGTCACAGTACCTTATATTCAATCTATAGCTCCTTTACCAGATGGTGTATTACATGACTTGCAGGAAACTGTTCATCTTCTTGACCACAGTTGTAACCATCGAATTGACTTGTACATGACAGCTTTGCAATTTGTTAGTAGTAGATTGTAAGTGAATGTTGAAATGTGCAATTTGTTACTAGTAGATTGTGGAGAAAGAAAATGCATGTGTGCGCATGAATGAAACCTTTTTTTTTTCACCGTATTATTTCCTGCATGAAATATTGTCACGTAAATGTTCATGGTTGTAGAGATACTATCGTTAAACACTACCTTTTTTTCTTTCCTTTTTTTTTTTTCATGGGAGGGGGCCTGGGTGTTGTACATCATGTGTATAGGGGCAAAATTAGAATACAAACCACTTTACATTCACTTTTTGGGAATACTTTTTTTATGTTCATGCAATTACACAGTAATTTTACAGAGGTTTTTAAAATTAAGTGGCTCAGTCCATTATTTCTTTTCTGGTGTATATAACCATGCCGTGGAGCAAGCCCGTTCTGAAGGCACATGCAGTCAAGGCTAAGATAGCTAGATACTATACCATGCAGTTTGGTAACATAAGGGAAATAGAATTCACTATGTGTTGGTTCTTGTGTCACCAACAACGCAGCTTCAACTTGAAAACTGTGATTATTGACAAATAATTCGACAATGAAATATCGCAATATAGACAATATCAGCAAAGAACCATATCGCGGCTGCACTAGCTACAATATACAATTCCCTTGAGTGATCGCTCAATATTTCCGAAACACCACCAGAAATTAAATATATGGATACAAAACATTTTATTGTGTCTTGGCCTTGTAAAAGAACATGTTAACATTAAATGGAGACACCAAATCTATCTACCTTGTATGAAATAATGGCTTCTTGTAGAATACAAATACAGTAAGATATCTGAAGCTTCCTCCACTATAGTGCCAGTGGTTGCACTATTGAAAACACTGATGAATGAGGAGGCTAAATATGGGAAGGAGTAATCAAGGCAATACATGCATGCCTACATTTCAGCGATTGTCGAATGGAATAATTCAAAAACTGAGATTTCTTTGCATGTGAATGATGATTTATTCTTAACTTGTCAGTAATTTTTTGGTCTCTTGGTTTGTAAAAAATTTTTTTTAGAATCCACAATACATGTAATAGTACACAAAGTTCAATATACATCATAATAAATAATCATTACTGAAAACATGATAAAAATGTCTCTTTGTTGTCCGTGTACAGGGATTGATTGCTGCTCCATCATCAAACCCTAGACCACAATCGCCAATTTGTTGGTCTCTAATTAAATGATCCATTTTAGTTACTACCCCCAAATAGCACTTTTAATGTCATAGCTATAGATCCCATTGTGACTAATTCTCTTGACTGGTATACTCTGAGGTATGAGTCTCATTCATAAATTCAAATTCAAAAAACCTTCATCAGTCCCTTGCAGCATGCATGGAGGTATACTTCTGAGATGCACTTCAGTCTAGCTACTAGGATGCACTGCACTTCAAGCTGCTAGGATGAACTGTACTTCTAGCTGCTAGCTGATAATGCATGCAGCATAATATTTAATTGTATGTGGAATAAACACCAAAGTAAAACTTTTGAGATGTGACTAGAATTACAGCGAGCTTATAACCTGCAGGGTTTGTATCCCAATGGCGCTGTGTAGATATATGCAACCTACTTGCTATCAAGGCTCAACATATACTTCACTTAGGCCATGCACCAGATTTGCTGTGAGGTCTTTGTTGTCCGACTCCCACATGTATATGATGAATTTGACACTGGTCAGTGCGAGAAAGCAAGGGCCATGATACACTGAAAAACATACAGTCCTATATATCATATTCAGTGACCGTGTTTCGCATCCAAATGTATGTAATATTAACATGCAGTATCATTGTTTAAATTAAATTATGCATAATAAAATAGATATCTTACATCCCGTGTTACATGCGTATGATTACTTTGCATCGTATACGTGCATAATGTATTATCTTATACATGTATACATTGCAGGAGGATTTGAATATGTATATGGAATGGTCCACTTTCTGTTTCCAAACAATAAAATGATGATTATGACTCGGTTTGACACAGTACCTTCCATAGCAGATGGTGTACAGCACGACTTACGTTCATCCTCTTAACAACCATAGCATTGCATTTGTCAGCTTTGCAGTGATAAATTTGTTGACAGATAAGTGAATCGGTGATTAAATATTAATGTCAGCTTTGCAAGCTGTTACTAGACAATTGTGCCGGGTGAAAAAAACAAGGGAATACATTGTATAATTGGGGGTGATTATGAAAAGGCCTCACAATGACACCATTAAGATACAATGGAAATGCACACATAAATTGAACACACAATCTTAGCAATAAGTAAACTACACGTCTAGAAACAATGCACATGACAAAGAGAAACGGACAATGGCTCAAGATCATGTTGGCATAATTATAACTGAACAGGACCTATGCATGGACCCAGCTCAATTGAGAAGAATCAATTCTATATTTTTATTGTTGATGGATCTTTTTGCAAGGAATTGTTCCCAACTGATAACATATACAAGTAAGTACAAAAGCATTCTTTAGAAAGTTGGTGATTTCAAAATTATCCTATATGTAGCTTATGATAAACTACAACTTGCTATATATAGGGCTTTATTATTGTTAGACCCTTGTTTCGCAGTCTTTTATACTCCATCCTATATAGCAGCTTGAAGTGCAGTAAATCTAGCAGCCAGAAGTGCATGGTAGACATCTCAAGTTAGTACTCTATAGAAGTACCTCCATGCTTGCTAAAGGTTTTTTTTAATGAATTGAAACTCATCCCTACCAGTCGGGTCAAATGTGATGCCCATGGGATACTCCGTCGTTATGATATTTGAACCTATTTGCGAAAAACCGTTCACATTACTTAAGAATGCTTAGTCCTAGGCGGGATATGAGCATACACAGCACAAGTGTATGGATAGTGGATGGATTGGTGAGATTTGCAACCTTCCATGATGATCCTGGCATGCATGAGAGGCGCTCACATGTACATGTAACCGGCCAGTGAAATCCAGGCGCAATTTTTAATTTGAACCAGAGCGAAAAAATCACGATGTATTCATGCAAAAATTGATGCTATCTAGATAATTTTAATTGAATCACACACCTACATCCCTAGCACATGATCCCTCATCATTACTAAATTGAGGCATCATTCGGTATCAGAGTTTGAATCACTAGCTCCCTCCTCCCCCCACCCCCCGTCATCATCGGGCTCATCTGGCATAGCTGCGGAGCTCGGGCCCGGTTGCCCAGCGGCTACGGTAGAGTTGCATGTAGGTGGGGCAGGAAGAGCAAGCAAGGGAGTAGGCTCCTTGCTCATGGGCAGCTTGAGGGCATCTTTGGCCAGCTTCTGCAAGTCTGCTTCCTTGGAGCCCTTTGGGACCTCGACTGCCTTGAAGGCAAGCACGGCCGTTAGCAGCGTCTCCAGGAGAATATTTAGGTGTCACGTAAGACACGATGGCTCCCCCACCCTGTGGGCTCCTTCTAGGCCCCTCTGCAGCTGCCCCCTCTCCGCCGTTACCCTCCATGACGCCGCGTTTTTCGGCCAGGAAGACTAATTTAACAATTAAATTAAAACTTTTTGTGCACCAATCCTTTGTTTTACGCGCACGTGTTTCCCATGTGGCCAAATACTTATAGTCTTGGGATCCGTTAATCTATTACCTACATACAGAAAAAAGTCCGATAGCGAAATCCCGTTCCTATCCCGAGATATGATCTCGTTTTTTCGGAAGTAGTTCAAATTAACTCCGCGGTTCAAATATCATTACGACGGAGTATAGCTATGACATAACCATTTTTTTTTTTTTTTTTTGGGGGGGGGGGGGGGGGGAATAGTATCTAAAATGAATTATTTAATTGCACCAAAATTTTTGGTCCAGGACGATCATTATAAGTCCAAAAACATGGTGACAAGTTTTTTTTATTTTTTATAATTATTCCTCATTCACAAATTAATCTCAATTTTTATATTGTGTGAAATCGCTGAAATGTAGGCTCGATACACCTCTTTTATGTACACATGCTTTGACATATAGTGCTGTCACGGAGGAAAGTGTCCGTCGGAGTAACTTGTCCTAACCGGACATTTTACTCCGGAGTAAATTGTCCTAACCGGACGTTTTACTCCGGAGTAAATTGTCCTAACCGGATGTTTTACTCCGGAGTAAATTGTCCTAACCGGACGTTTTACTCCGGAGTAAATTGTCCTAACCGGACATTTTACTCTAGAGTAAATTGTCCCCCAACGGAGTAAGCGGTCCGACATTGTGCCGTAAATTTTGATTTCAAACTATACATAGTCCGCAGCCAGGTGGTGTAAGTTTTGAATCACTACACCGATAAAGGTGATAAGGATTAAGGAGCGTAGCTGGCTTTTCAGATATTGCATGTGACTTATACTACAGCTGCTTAAATGGATGAGAGGACAGATGAACGAGGAACGAGAGTTTTCTGATGTCCACACTCCACAGGTACCCTGCGCCGCTAATGAAAAGTGAATCCTTCCCTCGAAGAAAAGCAAACAGGTATAGATCGTCCACTTGTTAATACACTCCTGTTCAGTAGCACGAGTTACAACTGAGCAATATTTTAATGCATGCATGCTTAGTGAAGTAGACTACTACGGAATAATTGTGTTTAATACTACAGAGTCAGAGTGGAAGTTTTTAAAAAGCAGTACAAGACATGCAAAGAAAGGCATGTGGGTGGAAGTGATACTGATTTCAGCAAACACCAGAGGAAGCAAATCAGGAAGTCCTGCCACAGTGATCATACTGCTGGTTGGTATCCTAGCTTATAAATAAGGTGTCAGAATTAACGTTTTTACTGGCCTAGCTGCACGACAGGTGGCAGCTGTTTTGGCATGTCCAGGGAAAGTGATTAGCATCAAAATGATAAAAGTTTAACAGCAAGAAGGGGAATGACCTTGCTTATTTTGCAACAGCTATAGCTCACCCGGCTAATATATGCAACATGGTCATTGTATGTTTCAGCAGAGTGAAATTAGTCAGAATTTATCAAGAGGCCTTGAAGAACAGGTTCTCTCCATGCAAGTTTCCAGTGGAGAGAAATGAAGAGAAGAGTTAGTGTTAACTAGCTGAATTAACAACTGAGTATAGAAATTTTCTGAATGCCTATTGACAAAAGAAAAATGATTGACTGTTCAGGATGCAAGGAGTGGTACCACTGTGGACTGTGTGACGGATATTCTAGAAAGAGCCTCAAATGAGTTGGATTGTGTGTGGTCTTGTACTTCATGTAAGTGATGAAACTGAGTATGAATACTGACCTATATAGCTCATAAACATTGATTGTGATACTGCTCATTCCTGTCATTGATGTATTAATTTATGTTATGGCAGTTCATAGGGCACATCAATTCGTGGCGAAGAGCAAACTGTCCTGGGACAAATTTAATTCCTTGGCCTATGAGTTAGTTCAGAATTTAACTGACATCTATACATTACGAAACTTGTATAGGTCATGAGGGTAAATTGTCCCCCCCCCCTCCTCCCCCCCGTATAGAATGTAACTACATTCCACCGGCACTAGGATGACTCGCCCGATTCTTTTCCTATACTGTTCTTCCTGCCTACAGCGTTCTCATTATGTCATCCAAACTAATAACATCTGCACAGCTGAACAGTGATGATAATGATAGCTCATTACTGAAGTACGTGTCTCAATAATAAAAAAGCACTATCAGACAAGATCTTTATTAGTTAATCAGCTCACAATTTTTATAATTTGCTAATCTTTAGCCGATAAGGTGAAGTGCATGCAGAAGGCATATTAATCTATTATTGGGACACATATCATGCTAAGTAAAGGCAGGCGGTGAAATGTCTGCATCCGAATGTTTCTTATAATATTTTTTGGTCAAGGAAAGCTGATGCTTACAAGCAATATAGATTATTAAATTTATAAATCATATGGATTATCCTAAATAACAAACTGATTAATGGATCAGGGAATTACCTATATACTAATCAACACTGTCAAAGGATGTAACAGTAAGTGGCAATTACTTCCAATGCGTGTGTGTACTTTCCGTAACTGATCAGTAATTACATGTAAGCTTAAGGTTCATCTTCGCTACTTGTCCAATTAACACCGCTCCATGCAACATGGGGGATTTAGACGGTACAGGTTGCAATATTTCTATCTTCATATCACTGAACAGGCTTGGGTAGTAAAAGGACATCCAAGTTTGGGAATAACCTTTGCATTATATAACCTTATTCCTGAAGTATGCCAGGCACGACAAACAATGTGAATTTTTGTTTATGTGACATTAGTAAATACACTCAGACTATATGGATCCTATTTATCTCAATATATTTCAGACTCTCATATCAGATTTCAGCCATGCATTATATATATATTTTTAATGAAATGCTCGTGTATGTGCTAAGTAATGCTTTCAACTGGTGAGAATTTAAAGAACAAGAGCTCCACTTGCTGAGTACAGTGTGTGGTACGAAAATACCACCAGTCCACCACTTCATACCCATATCATATTGGGGTTGCATAAAAGGTTTCCCAGCTTTGAAATAAATGTAATATATTAATATGCACAAGTAGGTTACCAGAATACAATGTTAAGTAGCAAGTAGATTGTGATATTATTTATCTTGGCGCGAATTATTGGCCAGCGTTTAGCTACTAGTACTGACTATGAATCTATGACACCGGCTCATTCAAGGCCTTTTTAAAAATCATCTTTTTATATTGCTTCGAAACTTGCCTAAACTTTAAATAGCAAGTTTGCTCCATAGTTGTTAACGTTTGACATCAGTCATGACATGAACTGTTCAACGTTTTATCCGAAACTACTTACCAGTATCAAATGAATTCACCGTAGACCACAAAGCCACGTGCGCGTATTAAAATGGCGTTGCGACAACAACAAACGCTCGCAGTCCGACCTGGCAGACCAGGGTGCGAAAAGCACTTGAACACTGCAGAAATACTCCGTTGTGGAAATTTGGAGTCATCATTAAGACGGTACATGATGAAACCCGAGCTCACAGCGACGTAATTGGTATTAACGTGTTTAATATTAACAGATGACGAGGAAAGGGGCTCAGATTTGTTTGTGGATCTGATCACATGCAACATCAGGGCTCAATATGGATGTGGCTTTGCTATGACGTAAGTCAAGCGCATGTAAGAAACAGTGGTTGTTCTGAAAGATGAAATGGGGAGAGCTAGAGAGAGCGGGAGGGAAGACACGTGGTATCACCTTGATTTACGTGCATTATTCCCCTTCATTAATTTCACTATGTAAGGTGCTGCACTATTAGTGTACTGCACGTAGCAGTAGGGTTTCTGAGCTTAGCTTCTGCTGATCATTACCCATGCAATGCAACAACATAGTTGATTACATCATTTCTGTGTTGTTTGGAAGTTAGGTGTTCTATTTCAGTTTGGGGAGGCTGTATGACATTGATGAGCAATGTGGGTTGCATGGTAGAAGCACAGGCAACTATCATTGTGTGCTATCTCTGGTCTGATGTCATCCTAATCTCTCCCCCCCCCCCCCCCCCCCCCCCCTTAGGAGATGAATTTGATGCTGTGTCAGTGTAGGGCATGGGGTCCACCTACAGCATTGTGAACTTTCAGTGTGCATCAAAGTCAGGCTACACAACACAAGTTGATGCCCACTGAGTGATTGTGTGTGTGGGACTGTTGTGGATATGAGGATGGTAAGTGTTCTGTGTGGGGAAGCTATGTGATATATTGTATATGATGCATGTGTGAGGTATCATCATTTGTGCAATTGTGTGATATTCTCTCTCAAGAGTATCGAAATGAATTTGATGTGTAGGGCATGTGGTCCACCTTTGAGTTATTAAGTGTGTGGACGAAAGTTGCTAAACGTGAACAAGACAGCACTTGCGAGTAACTTTAACGTGAACAAGACAGCACTCTTGTGGGGTACTCACTTGTGCTTGCGTACATGCATATCAGTACTTTTTAACCAAGCCATGTAACTTATTACTTACGCACATGCATATTGTTTATGCTGCATGCATATTAATCGCTAGAATTTTCACCTGCACCAAGTGCAGGTATAAGTATTGGGCTACCTGCGTGCTGAAAAAAGCAGCCTGTATATTATAAACCCTGTAAATTCTACTAAGGGGTGCTCAAAGCTCCACACGCGCACATACTGGCCAGACTGTCCATGCAGCATGGGTCATGTCCTCACCAAGGCAATAGTTAGCTCTTTGACTTGGATTCACTAAATGGTATACAGCGAGTGGAGGAATACATACATCATATGGGACAGTTTCCGAGAAAATGGCCCTTCGTTTATGATTATAAAATCTTATAAAATTGCTTTGCATTTGAATCATAATAACTTCTGAATGGTTAAGGCTATCGACTTCCTATTTTCAACACTTTTTACCACACCATTTCTCTATGGTAAAATACATTTTGGGGTCTTGCACTTGCTCCGTGCCAGTATTGCAACGTCCGATACCCCACCGAGTTCAAACCCGCCATAACTTTCTGTAGGAGTAATCAAATCACTTCAAATTAGGTTTGTAGGTAGAGAGGTCCTATATCTATCGATTTGTTATGCCATCCGTTACGGAGATACAATTGAACAAACTACGTGCACGTTTTCTTGCTTGATTCACGCCAATGTTATAATCCCCGCCTCCTCATACATTGAGCGGAATGCAATTTGCCCAAATCAGTGGTGTGAATCAAGCGCAAAAATATGCACGTTGTTTGTTCAACTGTATCTCCGTAACGGATGGATAAAAATTAACGAACAGAACAAATAGATAGATATAGGACCTCTCTACCTACAAACCAAATTTGAAGCGATTTGATTACTCCTACAGAAAGTTATGGCGGGTTTGAACCCAGTGGGGTATCGGACGTTGCAATACTGGCACGGAGCAAGTGCAAGACCCCAAAATGTATTTTACTGTAGAGAAATGGTGTGGTACGAAGTGTTGAAAATAGGAAGTCGATAGCCTTAACCGTTCAGAAGTTATTACGATTCAAATATTATAAGATTTTTTAATTATAAACGAAGGGCTATTTTCTTGGAAACTGTCCCATATAATAATATATAGGCCAATGTACACAGCGTATACAAACATAATGGAGAAAGGCTGTGTATAGAGTGCATTAAAAATGGCTGAGAGTTGTATCTTGCATGAAACATTAGCACATTTGCTTTTTTTTTACTCACACTAACTAACCGTTAATCTCATTGGTCCTAGATCTAGAACATTAGTTGTCCTAGATCTAGAACTACTACATTTCAACTTTGAAATTAATTCAAATAAGCATTGTATATTTCAACTTATGGTCTCCAATCTTAGTTGGATAAATAGTAGTTATTAAGAAAACACTTTAATGATAGATTGTCACCTACGCATACATGTAGGCATTGCAAATCACTTTTTGTTTTCCAAACAGTGAACAAACAATTTAGCCAACGTTTGAAATAATGAGGATCAATTTACCAAAGAAGGCTACTTGCAAAGTGGCGGCAGAAAACAACGCCAACATGCTGCTAGTGCTATGTATGCTGTTGGGGCACGCCCCTCATTCAGCTGGAGTTGTTCCAATTTGCAAAAAACTTACAAGAAGCTTTCTTCGCTTTTTTAGGCAGATATAATTAACTCTTTTTGCCAAACACACACGATTTCCTACCTTTCATTAGGATTGTAGGCAATTTTTGTACACTCCTCCATCTTAATTGTGTATCTAAAGAGCCAATGGTAGAATGAGCTCCAAAGCAAATTAAAAACGAAGCCCTATGATGTTACATTATTCAAGTCAACATTTTATATGGTATTGAATGCAAGGACCATAAGTTGCAATAGAACACCTACACGTAGGCTAAAACAGCACTTTTTGCCTACAAGGCTACATGTAGGTGTTTGTTCGATCTACCATTAACAATTAATTTATTTTTCGATATTACTGTAGCAGAATGAGTTTTTTTTTTGTAAATTAAGTGGAGAAAGTGAATCAGTTTTTTTTTTTTTTTTTTTTTTTTTTTTTTTTTTGCTTTTAACTTCACACCCATATGTGAGCCTATTTCAGGGGGCATACATTGTGCTTCAAACTATAAATGATTGCATTTACATGAAGAGTAAGATTAGCATTCAGGAGGAGAATTTATATTTGAGCTAGCCATACCCAATCCTACTTGGCACTGTGAGTTTATGAGCACTCTTTCCATTAACCAATTACATTTCATGATTTTAATACACAAATGTATGTGGTTATTTATCACCACATCCACGAGAAACGCGGGGAAATTTAGTCTATTTTGGGGCAAACCGAAAAATGATTAATTCCCTCTAGATAGAATTGCTTGGTTTTAAGTGGAGATTTCACTACATGTACTATTATGAGGCATGTTGCATTTTTTTGTATCTCAAATAGACATACCATTGGCTCGAAACATCATTGCATAGTTGATTGGTTCTAGCGTTATCGCGTAAGAGGTACAGATTTTTAAAATAACATATTGCTTCTAGAGCATTACAATAAATGTGTAAAAACTGTATGAAACTATGTGAAAATGGTTTAAAATTATGGCTCTAAGTTATCAACTCTCACGGTCAGTGTGATATGCAGTGCAAGGTAATGAAATAAGAAAACGGCATTACCGCGAGTGAATTTTGCGTGGGCGGACTTCAAGAATCTTTCTTCCTGTTTTACTAAATAACATACCATGACTCTATCCAGACAGGTACAGACCGTATGTTTTGGTAGAACTTGCAAAACCTGCCTTCGCTGGCACTTTGGATAACTTGCAAAACCTGCCTTCGCTGGCACTTTGGATGAGTGGACCATGCCCCCTGTCTTCTGCGAGCGAAAATGTCTTGTAACTTACTGCTGAAATCGAGTGCAATAGAAGCTTTGGCTTGTTTGAAAAAGGAATTTATGTACCCTCCTATAGTTGTACAGGTCGGACAACTCGAGAAGTTCCCCAAATGCGTGCTACTCAAGTATCTCCCGAACCATTCACAGCCAAACAGTTCCGTAAACACTTCCTGGTACAGGGGAAAGAACTACTATAACAACTCAAAAATATTCAGTTGAAGCCTCGTACTAAATAGGCTACGATGATTTGAAGTTTATGAATAATTCTAATTAATTATTCAAACCTTTGCGTAGTAACCAATCGCTCATCGATACTGGTAATAAAGTGCTATGCTATGAAGTACAACAAGTATGTGTCATACCAATATTATCTAAATGGTTTGGCTGTGAACCTGTACAGAGTTATAAACGATTATAGCATAGGTTGTTCACTATAATTAGGCACAGGCTATAACTAGCTTGGCCGCATAACCACAACCACAATAATTAAAATTCATTGACACGTGTATTTAATTGACACAGGAGTTACTTCTTTGTCGCGATTTCACGAGTGTATACATGGCATGTAAGTAATTCATCAGCATCAAATAACACAACCGATCGCAAGCAGCGGAGACATTGCAAGCCGTGTTTAATTCAGTAAGCCAATGATGTGCAATCATATTAAATGCATGCATGCAAAATAGCACAGGTTCGTCGAATGACGGCCGTGCAGCGTATCAAATACAACTTATAGTATGACAGTGGCATTGAATTCAGCCAGGGCAATGTTATCCTTTCGTCAAATCTGTACAGGCATCTGTGTTGCATGCATATGTTTGATATCATTCTAGCTAGTACACTGTAGTCACTATATATGTACCACCGCAAATTAAATAATCATCACGCGTGCTATGCGCCGCAATAACATCTAAGGTTGTTAGCTCATTAACGTTTAATTCTCCATATCTATTGGCTCCTTTATGCCGTCCTCTTCATTCTTTGTGGCATTATTACAATATCATTATAGTATCCGTAAATTTTTTTGTGTGTCTGTGCGTTACCTCCAACACCCTGATCTAACTCGGGTAAGTAGGTGTAATACTTCGGCCTATAACACCACTGCGGATTGAAATTAACAGCTCTAAATCAGTTTTAAAGAAATCGTGTAAGAACCCTCGCTCAGTGTTTGTTTTATCATATGAAGTCTGATGGCGGTGCTCAAGCAGTGATATGAAAACGTTATTTCCGCGCGCTTTTGGCGCGATCGCTGCTTTGTCGTCTATTTATCATAACGTGAAGATTAAACGAGCGCTATTTGTTTATATTTTATAGGTACAACTATTTATAACACCCAACAAGCCTGTGCAATCAAATTGAGCACTGAACATTCGGTGCGAAAAATAATTCATGAACAATTTTGGGGAACTTCTCGGGTTGTCCGACCTGTATAACCCGGCAATTTTGATTCAGTAATACTCAAGGTGGTGGGAAACATGACCCTGAAAAAAGTGTATGCGAGGGCATTTACCACATCACGTACCCATTCGATATTTTCATGTAACAGGGAGTTATTTATAGAGCACCATTGCAGAAAAAGTAGAAATTACTATTTACAAATGGGTGAGCTTTCTGATCATATTTTTTTCCAGTCAAAAAAACGATAGGAGGGAATTATCAATATTCACAAATGCCCCAAAATTTCCTCGTGTCTCTCGTGGATGCGGTGTTATAAAGTGTTAAACATGGATATAAAATAGTAATTACACATACATACTTTGAATTGGTTAACCCTTTCTCATCACGGATTATTGAATACCATTATTGTGTTTGCTGCAACCAACAGCAGTAGGAGCATTTCGAATGGCATGCTGTGCACTTTCATTGCACATAAGGTGTTGATTCAGTTTTCATCTGATACATTGGTTGTATATAATTAGTGGTGAGTAGTGTGACCGTCATAGACCTAAAATGCAGAGAAAAAATAATACATTTACATACATGTACATCTAGAAATAGAATTATAGTTGCCTCCTCAATGACTTCCCCTTCATTTGAATGTCGGCAAACTGTTCGCCCATCTTCTAAAAATCAGCTGGTGACCCAGTTTGCCAATGAATGCAATAAAGCTATCAACATCTTTGGGATCTGAAAAAGCCTGCTCAGACTCATATTTGTAGGCCATATAGGCATCGACAGTGCAGATCCCGGTTCCAAACATGTGATGCCACCAACAGTCAGTGTACCATGTCACATTCCATTGCCAGCGAACCTTGGTGCAATATCAATTACACTAAAGTTTTCACAATTATGTGCGGTCGTTTGACATGCTACCTCTTATGGTGACATGGGTGAATGCTTGGCTGTGGAGCCGCAGTTTGATATGATGAATTTGAGGTTCTTCTTGGCCTGTATGGACAGTTGTTGCCTCAAGCAGAATGTGATCACCAATTCATATCCTCAGACTCTCCTGTAGCCCACATGGTTAATAAATGCTTAGGGAAACTTTAAGTTGTTCCATGGCTGTTTAGAGCCTCCAGTGTTTTCACAGAGGAAAAGGCACTATTGACATGTACAACATGCAAGGATCCAAAATAGTGCTATGTTAATCGTAAGGTGCCCCCCCCCCCCCCCCCCCCCCCCCCGTCATTGCATCACATGCAAGCCAATCTCATTCGTCCTTGTATGCGCTGAACATTTCCTATTTTACGAGCACTAAAGGAATTGTTTGTACATGAGGCATTGAGGTTAATAATAGCCTTTGTAAGGATTCTTAAGAGTTGTACTTAGCGCAATGCAGTTCAATAGCACCTTGGCATTACATATAGCAATCTTGAACATAGGACACCAAGACTAGGTACTTAATATTGCTTCAAGAAAAAAATGAGAAAAAAGTGTCCATTTATAGTTGGTAGTAAAATCTAGGCTTCAAATTGATATTGGCACGTACTTATCTGTTCCTAAGCTGAATTTGAAAGATAGGAAGGTAGCTATAGATGCCAGCTGTGCATGTAAAAAAAAAAAGTCACAAAGGCACTTATGTAGAAAAAGATAATAGTCTTATTTACATAAGTGGTTAGAATTGTGGTCAACTCATAAAGCATGAAATCATTGAGGTCAAGAGTTAATGATTTATATCCTTACATATGTTAGTATGTTTAGTATTTTGTTTCTGAAACTCAGACACATGTGTGATGGATTGGTTAAGATTGACCCCTTTATGTGTTCTGCACTACCACTAAAGTAATTAAGGAAGTAATTTCATTGGACCCGCCCCCCGGTTACAAACTTGTTCTCTTTGATTGCTTGTATCACCGGCTCCTTGTCACTGCTGAGGGTAGTTTCACTTTCCAAATGACTAAAAGAGGCCTTCGGCATCCTCATCAAGATTGCAACAATTCCGCTTTCTGTACTGTTGCATCACTCTAACTAAGCCTTCTTTATCAATGCCCCGAACTGTTGTGCCATCCGACCACTTTATGTGATTCCGACACTGGTGACCTGCTCCGATGACCTGTGCAACACTTCTAGAACAATTCTGATTCTTTTTATTTCATTTTAAATCTTTCCTACAACAGCATCACCAACGATGAAGTTGTTTCTCATTTTCGCTGTAATGCCCACAAATTGATGGATGTGCAATGTCTAGATGCTTTTATCTTGTGACACAAGATGAAAGATAATGGAAAACCAAGTAGCATGCGCTAAATACTAAATAAGACGAAACATTATTAGAGTTTTAAAAGCAGCCATTTGTTATTTTTCAGCACCGTAGTTAGTCCTAGGGCGATTGGAGGTTAAAAAGGTTGAAGTATATTATGACTGAGGTTTCCAAAGATGTTTCAGGAATAGAACAATGCACGAATTTGATCATGTACATGTAGGCCCTTTCAAAATGGATGTGTACCTTATAGGCAAACCAATATGACCTAATAACACTGTATTGTATATATAAACCACATATCCACTGTTGTGGGCAAACCTGGTAAATGTTTTGCGTGTACCAAGTAGTGTAATTTAGGCTACCAAAAAATGTACCACCTGTATGGTACAATTTTTGTGTGCCAGATGAGGATAGCAGGTGTTCAGTGTGGGGAAGCTGTGTGATGAACCTTGTATATGGTGCATGTGTGACAGAGTAGAAGCATACAATGTATGCAATCTCTTGTGTGATGTCATCTTATTCACCCCCTCCTCTCCCGCACAAACAGTGTTGGTGTAGGGAATTGAGTCCACCTATAACATTGTATGTTGTGACCTGCTGGGCATCTTGAGCACATTCATTGTGCACCAATGGCTACCAATAAAGGTGGATATGAGGATGGTAGGTTTTCTGTGTACTAATATTGTGGGGATGGTGTAAAATCATTGATTGAGTAAGGGTGTGCAAACAAATAATACCCATAGTACAGTATAGCATGCATGCAGTTTAATATAAAGGATTGGACGGTACTATTGTAGTGTGGGTTGTATTGTAGACGCTTATGCAAGTATTATTATATCACCTATTCTCCCCTCTCCCTTCAGCGCAGAGATGGTTTTTATGCTGCATCAGTGCATAATCATATATATCAGTGAGGAGGATAGGTCAATTGGAGGTGGTAACTACTCTGCTGTGGCAACAGTTGCTGTTTCTGCATCCCCCAGTTACCTTTGTAGCCAGATACTGTAGCTGCAAGCAGCATTGGTTCCACCAACCCCAAACACACAAGTAGGTTTGCAGCATGTCCTTGCCAGATTGAGTAGGCTGTGGGCTTGTAAACTCTTTTTTCTGTGGAACAGGGGTGTATTTATTTCTATGTCTACAAAACCTACTTGCAATTCATGAGGAAAAAATCTAGGATTTCAATTAGGACAGTTTCAAGGCAGGGGGAGGATTTGGGAGGAGATGTGCCCTCCCACACAAAGTTTTAATGTGATAGTTGGTTTATGCAGCCTCATACTAGCACTAGCTTTGCAGTGCATTGTACCGCGATATTCAACCAATTAATTTTACCTTTAATCCCCCGTTGTCCTACGTGTAGGACACAAGTAAAAATTAATTTTTAGCAAACTCACATAAGCAGAGAACAAATCAAAATATCATTGTATTGTAGAAATGGTTATCAAGTCAGAAAATACTGGTGCTTCCTTGCAATTCAGATTCAACTACAGTCAATAGTGCATTGCTAAAAGATGCATTTTCGTTAAATCGCAAACCAACTTCAAGTACCAACACATAATGTTACAAAGAGCAGAATAACATGTTAACTGAAAACAGCACTAAGCAAATAAAAATGTACATTGTAGATTTGGAATTTGCTAGCTCAACAAACGTATGAAGGATAGGTATTTGTCAATCGCTTGTTGCTGGAATAGCAAATAGAATGGACAAAATCTTGAAAACGTACAGTGCGTTTTTGGTAAATATAGCAAAACCAATCACTGCCATAGACTGTTTTAAGTAGCACACACATCACGCTTCAAAAAACATTCAAAAAAAGTTATACTTGTTGCATGTACGTTTTCTTTTTTCTGTGAGAATTAAATTCTCCAATGCATTTTTAAGAACCACATGCATTTTTTTACATCATGTAACCAAGCGTGTGATTTAAAAATTAGATTTGAAATTTAGCGCGATAGACACATCAAACAACAGTACAGAATTAGATGCCAAACACCTGCAGAATTTTCAAATATTGGTCCTATGCGTAGGGACTTGGACCTGTGGATTTAAGGTTTAACACATCTGAGTAAGTCTGGGGAGGAGAGGGGACAATGGCAGGGGGCAATCTTGTATAAGATGGTTATTACAAGCTTTTATCATGATCTCATTTTCCCCTTGCAGCTCCTTCTACTGTTAGCCAGCACTGTGTGTTCACTGACACACGAATTCGTTTGACATTCGTGAGCGCGCTGGGACATACCTAGACATCTCCAGATGTATTAGATCTCTGCATGAATATATCTACACAGTTACCAACTGAACACCATTGATGTCTGTAACTGTTTCCATTGGTAAACTATCGGTGGGACGAGCTGAGTTATACAGATCGTCGTCATATGCATGTGACTTGCATGGTCAGAACGTACCGTTCCTACGTACTGTCCAATTAGAAGATGCACGGAGAGGAAGGAAGCTGAGCGTACTGCCGGCGCTCGGCTGATTTTAATATATACTATACAAGCAAAACAAATTCCCTGGATCCAAACCGTAGCCTGGTACGGAACGATGGCAATGGTATTATGCAATCACGACAATAATAAACGGCTAAGAGATATCTTGTCTGTAACGGAGCTGTAACAGAACATTCTTACATAACGTACTGTTACGGAGCTGTAACGAGATGGCACCACCCAAATACGAGACGGCATGACCCGAATACGAGATGGCACGACCCGAATACGAGACGGCACGACCCGAATACGAGATGGCGCGACCCGAATACGAAAAGCTAGCGCGTGTCGAATTATGGCAGTGATCACCCCTATGGGGGGTGAACACTGCCATAATTCGACACGCGCTCGCTTTTCGTATTCGGGTCGCGCCATCTCGTATTCGGGTCGTGCCGTCTCGTATTCGGGTCGTGCCGTCTCGTATTTGGGTAGTGCCATTTCGTATTTGGGTGGTGCCATCTCGTTACAGCTTCGTAACAGTACGTTAGGTAAGAACGTTCTGTTACAGCTCCGTTACAGACATGATACCTCTTAACCGTATATTTGTGATTGCATAATACCATTGCCATCGTTCCGTACCAGGCTATGGTTTGGATCCATGGAATTTGTTTTACTTATTTGTATATAATCAGCCATGCTTATGAGCGCCGGCTGTACGCTCAGCTTCCTCTCCTCTCCGTGCATTCGACAGTACGTAAGAACGGTACGTTCTGACCATAGTACATACTGACACATGCGTAGGGTACTGTCGTTAAGCTCATGCACCAATGAGAACCCGAGAGTGACGTGTCCTTTGGACCTCTGCTCACTTTGCATCGATCTTCTAATTTAACAATAAGACCGGTACCATGCAGATCATGTATATAACCAGACACACCCCACCTACAATAATACTAGGCCTAGTACTCTCGTGTTCTAGTATACTTCTCTGTTATACCCGGTGAATGCCTGACGACGACACAGATGTGTTTGTGTGACAGTACATATGTTAGGGGTTTGTGAACACTTAAGTGACTTAACATTTTTGTTTGTCATTAAATTTTTTTTAGTTGCATGTATATGCAAGCAACTGCAAAATGAGTTCCATCACAGCAATACGTCTGATGGCATCTAACCATCTTCCTGGAGCTAGCCAGCAATCCTCTACAGACGTCTGATGGTAGGTGGGGAGTATGAGGGAGGGAAATTAGCAGAGGGAGTGGTTGAGAGATGTAGGGAGGGGTCAAGAATGGTAGAGAGGGAGGGGAGGGACCACAAGAGGGAGGGGTCATGAGGGGGAGGGATGAAAACAGGACAATAATAAAATTTGGAGTTTTAATTTTCATGTATGTACATGACTGGATGTACATGTACCTCTGTTCCAAACTGGAAGGCGGTACTATTAGCTGCCTGGAGTCATCTTGATGAAGTCATCAACACCACTGCCACAGTCATAAGTGATGTTCTGGCACACACTGCTGTACTTGAGGCGCAGGGGGGTGGAGAGAGTTCAGCCTGCTAGCATGGAGGGAGGAGGAACATTTTGACTAGGACGTCACACCCATCCTTACATGTTCATGTGTACACAACTGTGCAGTAACATATGTACATGTAACTGCACAATAACATGTGGTGTTAACTGAGTTACACATATTTGTACATATACAAACACCTTGATTGCATCCTTAGCAGAGCTCTCATTAGATTTATGATGGCACTTGCCTGGTAAAATGCAGTGATATATAAATATTATACACACATGCAAAAGTGGCACTTTTGAAATAGAATATCTTTAAAAGTACCATTTCTCTTTTTTGCCTTTCTTAAAAAATTCTATAACTTGGAGTTTTGCCAGGTTGTCCAAGTTTCCAATATTGCAATCTGTATTGTTTAGGTAGTTTAACTAAACTTGGTGGACATCAAAATAAATTATTGTGATCCTACATGTAATGCCACAATTTAGTAGAATGTCCAAATGTTTTATATAATTATAATGTAGATATCATTGATTTTCAGCTGGTGGTTTGTTATTCATGGAGGCATTGATGGCTATAGTCGTCGAATCATATACCTACATTGCTCCAATAACAATCGAGCAGACACAGTTCTGCAGTTGTTTCTTGCGTCTGTAAGAGAATTTGGGCTACCAACCGGAATCCATGCAGACAGAGGTGGAGAAAATACAGAAGTTGTTCAACTAATGCTACAACATCCATTACATGGACCAGGTAGCTTTATTACTGGTCAGAGTGTCCACAATCAGTGTATTGAGAGGTTATGGAGAGATGTGTTTACACTGTGCGCTGCTAGATTGTGAAAATGAAGTACATGTCTGTTGTCTCCATTATGTATTTTTAAGTTGTATCGATAATAGCTTACAAGTATTTAAGGAGGCATGGAATCAGCATCTTCTAAGTTCTGAAGGCAACCTTTCACCATGATTTGTGCATACATTTTTAAATCACTAAAAAAAAGACACAAGCACACAACACTGTATAAACCAGATAGCTTATAGGTGTCTGATGTTTCACACCTACCTAATAATTGTGTGTTTGTTAGCAGAACTCAGCATATGTGCAGCAATCTTATAACTTGCAGGCAATGCCTGTGGTCAAGACTTGACTGAAATACTTCATTTCAATGTTAGGCTACCTGACTTGCTGTGAAGTCCTTTCTACTGTCCCGCATCAGCATGTAGCATGGCCTTGATTGATGAATGTAGAATTTTATTTGAATGTACACTCTAAAGTCATATAGTTTCGGCATGCAGCTGCAGAGCTCTGAAGCTGCATGCCGAAACTATATGACTTTACTGTATGGTGTTGCTATCAACACCATACAGGTAATATATTGTATGCCTAATAGCTGGTTACTAAGACTTGCCCGCACAATAATATGCTTACCCCAGCTATACTGTATACAGATATGACTTGAAGGGAAATAAATTTGGTACATATACTTACACACATGATTATGTGAATTATATATTGTTTTGCAGGAGGATTTGAATACTTATGGTATCGACTGGAATGGTCCACTTGCTGTTTCCAGAAACGATGATGATTATGAAGTCACAGTACCTTATATTCAATCTATAGCTCCTTTACCAGATGGTGTATTACATGACTTGCAGGAAACTGTTCATCCTCTTGACAACAGTTGTAACCATCGAATTGACTTGTACATGACAGCTTTGCAATTTGTTAGTAGTAAATTGTAAGTGAATGTTGAAATGTGCAATTTTTTACTAGTAGATTGTGGAGAAAGAAAATGCATGTGCATGAATGAAACCTTTTTTTTTTTCACCGTATTATTTCATGCATGAAATATTGTCACGTAAAAGTTCATGGTTGTGGAGATACTATCATTAAACACTGCCTTTTTTTCTTTCCTTTTTTTTTTCATGGGAGGGGGCCTGGGTGTTGTACATCATGTGTATAGGGGCAAAATTACAATACAAACCACTTTACATTCACTGTAAATTCATTTTGGGAATCACTTTTTTTATGTTCATGCAATTACAAAGAATTTTTACAGAGGATTTTATAATTAAGTGGCTCCATTATTTCTTTTCTGGTGTATATAACCATGCCGTGGAGCAAGCCCGTTCTGAAGGCACATGCAGTCAAGGCTAAGATAGCTAGATACTATACCATGCAGTTTGGTAACATAAGGGAAATAGAATTCTATACGGTATCTCCCTCCCTCTCCCCTGCATGCAGCCCCACAGCATGATACTGAGGACGGTTTATGTGTTGGTTCTTGTGTCACCAACAACGCAGCTTCAAATTGAAAACTGTGATTATTGACAAATAATTCGACAATGAAATATCGCGATATAGACGATATCGGCAAAGAACCATATCGCGGCAGCACTAGCTACAATACAATTCCCTTGAGTGATTGCTCAATATTTCCGAAACACCACCAGAAATTAAATATATGGATAGGAATTATTATATAAACATTTTATTGTGTCTTGGCCTTGTAAAAGAACATATTAATATTAAATGGAGACACCAAATCTATCTACCTTGTATGAAATAATGGCTTCTTGTAGAATACAAATACAGTAAGATATCTGAAGCTTCCTCCACTAAAGTGCCAGTGGTTGCACTATTGAAAATGAGGAGGCTAAATATGGAAAGGAGTAATCAAGGCAATACATGCATGCCTACATTTCAGCGATTGTCAAATGGAATAATTCAAAAACTGAGATTTCTCTGCATGTGAATGATAAATTATTCTTAACTTGTCACTAATTTTTTGGTCTCTTGGTTTGTAAAAAAATTTTTTAGAATCCACAATACATGTAATAGTACACAAAGTTCAAAATACATCATAATAAATAATTATTAATAAAAATGTCACTTTGTTGTCCATGTACAGGGATTGATTGCTGCTCCATCATCAAACCCTAGACCACAATCGCCAATTTGTTGGTCTCTAATTAAATGATCCATTTTAGATACTACCCCCAAATAGCACTTTTAATGTCATAGCTATAGATCCCATTGTGACTAATTCTCTTGACTGGTATACTCTGAGGTATGAGTCTCATTCATAAATTCAAATTCAAAAAACCTTCATCAGTCCCTTGCAGCATGCATGGAGGTATACTTCTGAGATGCACTTCAGTCTAGCTACTAGGATGCACTGCACTTCAAGCTGCTAGGATGAACTATACTTCTAGCTGCTAGCTGATAATGCATGCAGCATAATATTTAATTGTATGTGGAATAAACACCAAAGTAAAACTTTTGAGATGTGACTAGAATTACAGCGAGCTTATAACCTGCAGGGTTTGTATCCCAATGGCGCTGTGTAGATATATGCAACCCAAGGCTCAACATATACTTCACTTAGGCCATGCACCAGATTTGCTGTGAGGTCTTTGTTGTCCGACTCCCACATGTATATGATGAATTTGACACTGGTCAGTGCGAAAGCAAGGGCCATGATGCACTGAAAAACATACAGTCCTATATATCATATTCAATGACCGTATTTCGCATGCAAATGTATGTAATATTAACATGCAGTATCATTGTTTAAATTAAATTATGCATATATATAATAAAATAGATATCTTACATCCCGTGTTACATGCGTATGATTACTTTGCATCGTATACGTGCATAATGTATTATCTTATACATGTATACATTGCAGGAGGATTTGAATATGTATATGGAATGGTCCACTTTCTGTTTCCAAACAATAAAATGATGATTATGACTCGGTTCGACACAGTACCTTCCATAGCAGATGGTGTACAGCACGACTTACGTTCATCCTCTTGACAACCATAGCATTGCATTTGTCAGCTTTGCAGTGATAAATTTGTTGACAGATAAGTGAACCGGTGATTAAATATTAATGTCAGCTTTGCAAACTGTTACTAGACAATTGTGCCGGGTAAAAAAACAAGTGAATACATTGTATAATTGGGGGTGATTATGAAAAGGCCTCACAATGACACCATTAAGATACAATGTAAATGCACACATAAATTGAACACACAATCTTAGCTATAAGTAAACTACACGTCTAGAAACAGTGCACATGACAAAGAGAAACGGACAATGGCTCAAGATCATGTTGGCATAATTATAACTGAGCAGGATCTATGCATGGACCCAGCTCAATGGAGAAGAATCAATTCTACATTTTTATCTTTTTGCATGGAATTGTTCCCAACTGATAACATATACAAGTAAGTACAAAAGCATTCTTTAGAAAGTTGGTGTTTTCAATATTATCCTATATGTAGCTTATGATAAACTACAACTTGCTGAATATAGGGCTTTATTATTGTTAGACCCTTGTTTCACAGTCTTTTATACTCCATTCTATAGCAGCTTGAAGTGCAGTAAATCTAGCAGCTAGAAGTGCATGCTTGACATCTCAAGTTAGTACTCTATAGAAGTACCTCCATGCTTGCTAAAGGTTTTTTTAAATGAATTGAGACTCATCCCTACCAGTCGGGTCAAATGTGATGCCCATGGGATATAGCTATGACATTACCAATTTTTTTTTTTTTTGGGGGGGGGGGGGGGGGATAGTATCTAAAATTAATTATTTAATTGCACCAAAATTTTTGGTCCAGGACGATCATTATAAGACCAAATACATGGTGACAAGTTTTTATTTTTATTTTTTATAATTATTCCTCATTCACAAAGAAATCTCAATTTTTATATTGTTCCATTCTGAAATCGCTGAAATGTAGGCTCGATACACCTCTTTTATGTACACATGCTTTGACGTATAGTGCTGTCACGGAGGAAAGTCTCCGTCGGAGTAACTTGTCCTAACCGGACATTTTACTCCGGAGTAAATTGTCCTAACCGGACATTTTACTCCGGAGTAAATTGTCCTAACCGGACGTTTTACTCCGGAGTAAATTGTCCTAACCGGACATTTTACTCGAGAGTAAATTGTCCCCCAACGGAGTACATGTAAGTGGTCCGACATTGTGATTTCAAACTATACATAGTCCGCAGCCAGGTGGTGTAAGTTTTGAATCACTACACCGATAAAGGCGATAAGGATTAAGGAGCGTAGCTGGCTTTTCAGATATTGCATGTGACTTATACTACAGCTGCTTAAATGGATGAGAGGACAGATGCATATGACAACGAGGAACGAGAGTTTTCTGATGTCCACACTCCACAGGTACCCTGCGCCGCTAATGAAAAGAGAATCCTTCCCTCGAAGAAAAGCAAACAGGTATATAGATCGTCCACTTGTTAATACACTCGCTTACGTCAGTGTTCAGTAGCACGAGTTACAACTGAGCAATATTTAAATGCATGCATGCTTAGTAAAGTAGACTAGCTCTACTACGGAATAATTGTGTTTAATACTACAGAGTCAGAGTGGAAGTGACATGCAAAGAAAGGCATGTGGGTGGAAGTGATACTGATTCAGCAAACACCAGAGGAAGCAAATCATGGAGTCCTGCCACAGTGATCATACTGCTGGTAACCTAGCTTATAAACAAGGTGTCAGAATTAACGTTTTTACTGGCCTAGCTGGTGCTCGCATGCATGACAGGTGGCAGCTGTTTTGGCATGTCCAGGGAAAGTGATTAGCATCAAAATGATAAAAGTTTAACAGCAAGCCGGACGGGGAAAATGACCTGGCTTATTTTGCAACAGCTATAGCTCACCCGGCTAATATATGCAACATGGTCATTGTATGTTTCAGCAGAGTGAAATTAGTCAGAATTTATCAAGAGGCCTTGAAGAACAGGTTCTCTTCATGCAAGTTTCCAGTGGAGAGAAATGAAGAGAAGAGTTAGTGTTAACTAGCTGAATTAACAACTGAGTATAGAAATTTTCTGAATGCCTATTGACAAAAGGAAAATGATTGACTGTTCAGGATGCAAGGAGTGATACCACTGTGGACTGTGTGACGGATATTCTAGAAAGAGCCTCAAATGAGTTGGATTGATTGTGTGTGGTCTTGTACTTCATGTAAGTGAAGAAACTGAATATGAATACTGACCTATATAGCTCATAAACATTGATTGTGATACTGCTCATTCCTGTCCTTGATGTATTAATTTATGTTATTTATGGCAGTTCATATTGAAATCATAGGGCACATCAATTCGTGGTGAAGAGCAAACTGTCCTGGGACACATTTAATTCCTTGGCCTACGAGTTAGTTCAGAATTTAACTGACATCTATACTTACGAAACTTGTATAGGTCATGAGGGTAAATTGCCCTCCCCCCCCCCCCTCCCCCCCCCCGTATAGAATGTAACTACATTCCACACTAGGATGACTCGCCCGATTGTTTTCCTATACTGTTCTTCCTGCCTACAGCGTTCTCATTATGTCATCCAAACTAATAACATCTGCACAGTTGAACAGTAATGATAATGATAGCTCATTACTGAAGTACGTGTCTCAATAATAAAAAAGCACTATCAGACAAGATCTTTATTAGTCAATCAGCTCACAATCTTTGTATAATTTGCTAATCTTTAGCCGATAAGGTGAAGTGCAGAAGGCATATTAATCTATTATTGGGACACATATCATGCTAAGTAAAGGCAGGCGGTGAAATGTTTGCATCCGAATGTTTCTTATAGTATTATTCAGTACCGTTTGAATGGGACATACTGGCAACATTTTTGGTCAAGGAAAGCTGATGCTTACAAGCAATATAGATTATTAAATTTATAAATCATATGGATTATGCTAAATAACAAACTGATTAATGGATCAGGGAATTACCTATATACTAATCAACACTGTTAAAGGATGTAACAGTAAGTGGCAATTACTTCCAATGCGTGTGTGTACTTTCCGTAACTGATCAGTAATTACATGTAAGCTTAAGGTTCATCTTCGCTACTTGTCCAATTAACACTCCATGCAACATGGGGGATTTAGGCGGTACAGGTTGCAATATTTCTATCTTCATATCACTGAACAGGCTTGGGTAGTAAAAGGACATCCAAGTTTGGGAATAACCTTTGCATTATATAACCTTATTCCTGAAGTATGCCAGGCACGACAAACAATGTGAATTTGTGTTTATGTGACATTAGTATATACACTCAGACTATATGGATCCTATTTATCTCAATATATTTCAGACTCTCATATCAGATTTCAGCCATGCATTATATATATTTTTTAATGAAATGCTCGTGTATGTGCTAAGTAATGCTTTCAACTGGTGAGAATTTAAAGAACAAGAGCTCCACTTGCTGAGTACAGTGTGTGATACGAAAATACCACCAGTCTACCACTTCATACCCATATCATATTGGGGTTGCATAAAAGGTTTTCCAGCTTTGAAATAAATGTAATATATTAATATGCACAAGTAGGTTACCAGAATACAATGTTAAGTAGCAAGTAGATTGTGATATTATTTATCTTGGCGCTAATTATTGGCCAGCGTTTAGCTACTAGTACTGACTATGAATCTATGACACCGGCTCATTCAAGGCCTTTTTAAAAATCATCTTTTTATATTGCTTCGAAACTTGCCTAAACTTTAAATAGCAAGTTTGCTCCATAGTTGTTAACGTTTGACATCAGTCATGACATGAACTGTTCAACGTTTTATCCGAAACTACTTACCAGTATCAAATGAATTCACCGTAGACCACAAAGCCACGTGCGCGTATTAAAATGGCGTCGCGACAACAACAAACGCTCGCAGTCCGACCTGGCAGACCAGGGTGCGAAAAGCACTTGAACACTGCAGAAATACTCCGTTGTGGAAATTTGAAGTCATCATTAAGACGGTACATGATGAAACCCGAGCTCACAGCGACGTAATTGGTATTAACGTGTTTAATATTAACAGATGACGAGGAAAGGGGCTCAGATTTGTTTGTGGATCTGATCACATGCAACATCAGGGCTCAATATGGATGTGGCTTTGCTATGACGTAAGTCAAGCGCATGTAAGAGACAGTGGTTGTTCTGAAAGATGAAATGGGGAGAGCTAGAGAGAGTGGGAGGGAAGACACGTGGTATCACCTTGATTTACGTGCATTATTCCCCTTCATTAATTTCACTATGTAAGGTGCTGCACTATTAGTGTACTGCACGTAGCAGTAGGGTTTCTGAGCTTAGCTTCTGCTGATCATTACCCATGCAATGCAACAACATAGTTGATTACATCATTTCTGTGTTGTTTGGAAGTTAGGTGTTCTATTTTAGTTTGGGGAGGCTGTATGACATTGATGAGCAATGTGGGTTGCATGGTAGAAGCACATGCAACTATCATTGTGTGCTATCTCTGGTCTGATGTCATCCTAATCTCTCCCCCCCCCCCCCCCCCCCCCCCTTAGGAGATGAATTTGATGCTGTGTCAGTGTAGGGCATGGGGTCCACCTACAGCATTGTGAACTTTCAGTGTGCATCAAAGTCAGGCTACACAACACAAGTTGATGCCCACTGAGTGATTGTGTGTGTGGGACTGTTGTGGATATGAGGATGGTAAGTGTTCTGTGTGGGGAAGCTATGTGATATATTGTATATGATGCATGTGTGAGGTATCATCATTTGTGCAATTGTGTGATATTCTGTATCGAAATGAATTTGATGTGTAGGGCATGTGGTCCACCTTTGAGTTATTAAGTGTGTGGACGAAAGTTGCTAAACGTGAACGAGACAGCACTTGCGAGTAACTTTAACGTGAACAAGACAGCACTCTTGTGGGTACTCACTTGTGCTTACGTACATGCATATCAGTACTTTTTAACCAAGCCATGTAACTTATTACTTACGCACATGCATATTAGTTAGCTCTTTGACTTGGATTCACTAAATGGTATACAGCGAGTGAAGGAATACATACATCATATGGGACAGTTTCCGAGAAAATGGCCCTTCGTTTATGATTATAAAATCTTATAAAATTGCTTTGCATTTGAATCATAATAACTTCTGAATGGTTAAGGCTATCGACTTCCTATTTTCAACACTTTGTACCACACCATTTCTCTATGGTAAAATACATTTTGGGGTCTTGCACTTGCTCCGTGCCAGTATTGCAACGTCCGATACCCCACTGGGTTCAAACCTGCCATAACTTTCTGTAGGAGTAATCAAATCACTTCAAATTAGGTTTGTAGGTAGAGAGGTCCTATATCTATCGATTTGTTATGCCATCCGTTACGGAGATACAGTTGAACAAACTACGTGCACGTTTTCCTGCTTGATTCGCGCCAATGTTATAATCCCCGCCTCCCCATACATTGAGCGGAATGCAATTTGCCCAAATCAGTGGTGCGAATCGAGCGCGAAAATGTGCACGTAGTTTGTTCAACTGTATCTCCGTAACGGATGGATAAAAATTAACAAACAGAACAAATAGATAGGTATAGGACCTCTCTACCTACAAACCGAATTTGAAGTGATTTGATTACTCCTACAGAAAGTTATGGCGGGTTTGAACCCGGTGGGGTATCAGACGTTGCAATACTGGCACGGAGCAAGTGCAAGACCCCAAAATGTATTTTACTGTAGAGAAATGGTGTGGTATGCAGTGTTGACAATAGGAAGTCGATAGCATTAAACATTCAGAAGTTATTATGATTCAAATATTATAAGATTTATAAACGAAGTGCCATTTTCTCGGAAACTGTCCCATATAATAATATATGGGCCAATGTACACAGCGTATACAAACATAATGGAGAAAGGCTGTGTATAGAGTGCATTAAAAATGGCTGAGAGTTGTATCTTGCATGAAACATTAGCACATTTGCTTTTTTTTTACTCACACTAACTAACCGTTAATCTCCAGGCATTGGTCCTAGATCTAGAACATTAGTGGTCCTAGATCTAGGACTGCTACATTTCAACTTCGAAATTAATTCAAATAAGCATTGTATATTTCAACTTATGGTCTCCAATCTTAGTTGGATAAATAGTAGTTAAGAAGAAAACACTTTAATGATAGATTGTCACCTACACATACATGTAGGCATTGCAAATCACTTTTTGTTTTCCAAACAGTGAACAAACAATTTAGCCAACGTTTGAAATAATGAGGATCAATTTACCAAAGAAGGCTACTTGCAAAGTGGCGGCAGAAAACAATGCCAACATGCTGCTAGTGCTATGTATGCTGTTGGGGCACGCCCCTCATTTAGCTGGAGTTGTTCCGATTTGCAAAAAACTTACAAGAAGCATTCTTCGCTTTTTTAGGCAGATATAATTTTTAATTCTTTTTGCCAAACACACACGATTTCCTACCTTTCATTAGGATTGTAGGCAATTTTTGTACACTCCTCCATCTTAATTGTGTATCTAAAGAGCCAATGGTAGAATGAGCTCCAAAGCAAATTAAAAACGAAGCCCTATGATGTTACATTATTCAAGTTCAACATTTTAAAATGCAAGGACCATAGCTTGCAATAGAACACCTACACGTAGGCTAAAACAGCACTTTTTGCCTACAAGGCTACATGTAGGTGTTTGTTTAATAATTCATTTATTTTTCGATATTACTGTAGCAGAATGAGTTTTTTTTTGTAAATTAAGTGGAGAAAGGTAATCAGTTGTTTTTTTTTTGCTTTTAACTTCACACCCATATGTGCTCTATTTCAGGGAGCATACATTGTGCTTCAAACTATAAATGATTGCATTTACATGAAGAGTAAAATTAGCATTCAGGAGGAGAATTTATATTTGAGCTAGCCATACCCAATTCTACTTGGCACTGTGAGTTTATGAGCACTCTTTCCATTAACCAATTACATTTCATGATTTTAATACACAAATGTAGGGTTATTTATCACCGCATCCACGAGAAACGCGGGAAATTTAGTCTATTTTGGGGCAAACCGAAAAATGATTAATTCCCTCTAGATTGTATTGCTTGGTTTTAAGTGGAGATTTCACTACATGTACCATTATGAGGCATGTTGCATTTTTTTGTATCTCAAACAGACATACCATTGGCTCGAAACATCATTGCATAGTTGATTGGTTCTAGCGTTATCGCGTAAGAGGTACAGATTTTTAAAATAACATATTGCTTCTAGAGCATTACAATAAATGCGTAAAAACTGTATGAAACTATGTGAAAATGTTTTAAAATTATGGCTCTAAGTTATCAACTCTCACGGTCAGTGTGATATGCAGTGCAAGGTAATGAAATAAGAACGCGAGTGAATTTTTGCGTGGGCAGACTTCAAGAATCTTTCTTCCTGTTTTACTAAATAACATACCATGACTCTATCCAGACAGGTACAGACTGTATGTTTTGGTAGAACTTGCAAAACCTGCCTTCACTGGCACTTTGGATGAGTGGACCACGCCCCCTGTCTACTGCGAGCGAAAATGTCTTGTAACTTACTGCTGAAATCGAGTGCAATAGAAGCTTTGGCTTGTTTGAAAAAGGAATTTATGTACCCTCCTATAGTTGTATAACCCAGCAATTTTGATTCAAGGTGGTGGGAAACATGACCCTGAAAAAAGTGTATGCGAGGGCATTTACCACATCACGTACCCATTTGATATTTTCATGTAACAGGGAGCACCATTGCAGAAAAAGTAGAAATTACTTTTTACAAATGGGTGAGCTTTCTGATCATATTTTTTTCCAGTCAAAAAAACGATAGGAGGAAATTATCAATATTCACAAATGCCCCAAAATTTCCCCATGTCTCTCGTGGATGCGGTGTTATAAGGTGTTAAACATGGATATAAAATAGTAATTACACATACATACTTTGAATTGGTTAACCCTTTCTCATCACGGATTATTGAATACCATTATTGTGTTTGCAGCAATATTACTGCAACCAACAGCAGTAGGAGCATTTCGAATGGCATGCTGTGCACTTTCATTGCACATAAGGTGTTGATTCAGTTTTCATCTGATACATTGGTTGTACATAATTAGTGGTGAGTAGTGTGACCGTCATAGGCCTAAAATGCAGAGAAAAAATAATACATTTACATACATGTACATCTAGAAATAGAATTATAGTTGCCTCCTCAATGACTTCCCCTTCATTTGAATGTCGGCAAACTGTTCGCCCATCTTCTAGGAATTCATTAAGAATCAGCTGGTGACCCAGTTTGCTAATGAATGCAACAAAGCTATCAAAATCTTTGGGATCTGAAAAAGCCTGCTCAGACTCATATTTGTAGGCCATATAGGCATCGACAGTGCAGATCCCAAAAAATGGTTCCAAACATGTGATACCACCAACAGTCAGTGTAACATGTCACATTCCATTGCCAGCGAACCTTGGTGCAATATCAATTACACTAAAGTTTTCACAATCATGTGCGGTCGTTTGACATGCTACCTCTTATGGTGACATGGGTGAATGCTTGGCTGTGGAGCCGCAGTTTGATATGATGAATTTGAGGTTCTTCTTGGCCTGTATGGACAGTTGTTGCCTCAAGCAGAATGTGATCACCAACTCATATCCTCTGACTCTCCTGTAGCCCACATGGTTAATAAATGCTTAGGGAAACCTTAAGTTGCTCCATGGCTGTTTAGAGCCTCCAGTGTTTTCACAGAGGAAAAGGCACTATTGACATGTACAACATGCAAGGATCCAAAATAGTGCATGTTAATCGTAAGGTGCCCCCCCCCCCCCCCCCCCCCCCCCCCCGTCATTGCATCACATGCAAGCCAATCTCATTCGTCCTTGTATGCGCTGAACATTTCTTATTTTACGAGCACGGAAGGAATTGTTTGTACATGAGGCATTGAGGTTAATAATAGCCTTTGTAAGGATTCTTAAGAGTTGTACTTCAATAGCACCTTGGCGAACATAGGACACCAAGACTAGGTACTTAATATTGCTTCAAGAAAAAATGAGAAAAAAGTGTCCATTTATAGTTGGTAGTAAAATCTAGGCTTCAAATTGATATCGGCACGTACTTATCTGTTCCTAAGCTGAATTTAAAAGATAGGAAGGTAGCTATTGATGCCAGCTGTGCATGTAAAAAATAAAAAAAGGTCACAAAGGCACTTATGTAGAAAAAGATAATAGTCTTGTTTACATAAGTGGTTAGAATTTATCAATGCCCCAAACTGTTTCATCCGTGGTTGTGCCATCCGACCACTTTATGCGATTCCAACACTGGTGACCTGCTCCGATGACCTGTGCAACACTTCTAGAACAATTCTGATTCTTTTTATATCTTTCCTACAACAGCATCACCAACGATGAAGTTGTTTCGCTGTAATGCCCACAAATTGATGGATGTGCAATGTCTGGATGCTTTTATCTTGTGACACAAGATGAAAGATAATGGAAAACCAAGTAGCATGCACTAAATTCTAAATAAGACGAAACATTGTTAGAGTTTTAAAAGCAGCCATTTGTTATTTTCAGCACTTTAGTTAGTCCTAGGGCGATTGGAGGTTAAAAAGGTTGAAGTATATTATGACTGAGGTTTCTAAAGATGTTTCAGTAATAGAACAATGCACGAATTTGATCATGTAGGCCCTTTCAAAATGGGTGTGTACCTTATAAGCAAACCAATATGACCTAATAACACTGTATTGTATATATAAACCACATATCCACTGTTGTGGGCAAACCTGGTAAATGTTTTGCGTGTACCAAGTAGTGTAATTTAGGCTACCAAAAAATGTACCACCTGCATGGTACAATTTTTGTGTGCCAGACTGTGGATATGAGGATAGCAGGTGTTCAGTGTGGGGAAGCTGTGTTATGAACCTTGTATATGGTGCATGTGTGACAGAGTAGAAGCATACAATGTATGCGAGTGTGCAATCTCTTGTGTGATGTCATCTTATTCACCCCCTCCTCTCCCGCACAAACAGTGTTGGTGTAGGGAATTGAGTCCACCTATAACATTGTATGTTGCAACCTGCTGGGCATCTTGAGCACATTCATTGTGCACCACTGGCTACCAATAAAGGTGGATATGAGGATGGTAGGTTTTCTGTGTACTAATATTGTGGGGATGGTGTAAAATCATTGATTGGGTAAGGGTGTGCAAACAAATGATACCCATAGTACAGTAATACATGTAGCATACATGCAGATTAATATAAAGGATTGGACGGTACTATTGTAGTGTGGGTTGTATTGTAGACGCATATGCAAGTATTATTATATCACCTATTCTCCCCTCTTCCTTCAGCACAGAGATGGTTTTTATGCTGCATCAGTGCATAATCATATATATCAGTGAGGATGTCTAGTGGTGCTGTGGGAACCCAATGGGATCATCCTGGTGTTCACAGTGGATAGATCAAGTGGAGGTGGTAACTACTCTGCTGTGGCAACAGTTGCTGTTCCTGCATCCCCCAGTTACCTTGGTAGCCAGATACTGTAGCTGCAAGCAGCATTGGTTCCACCAACCCCAAACACACAAGTAGGTTTGCAGCATGTCCTTGCCAGGTTGAGTAGGCTGTGGGCTTGTAAACTCTTTTTTCTGTGGAACAGGGGTGTATTTATTTCTATGTCTACAAAACCTGCTTGCAATTCATGAGGAAAAAAATCTAGGATTTCAATTAGGACAGTTTCAAGGCAGGGGGAGGATTTGGGAGGGGATGTGCCCTCCCACACAAAGTTTTAATGTGATAGTTGGTTTATGCAGCCTCATACTAGCACTAGCTTTGCAGTGCATTGTACTGCGATATTCAAACAATTAATTTTACCTTTAATCCCCCATTGTCCTACGCATAGGACACAAGTAAAAATTAATTTTTAGCAAACTCACATAAGCAGAGAACAAATCAAAATCTCATTGTATTGTAGAAATGGTTATCAATTCAGAAAATACTGGTGCTTCCTTGCAATTCAGATTCAACTACAGTCAATAGTGCATTGCTAAAAGATGCATTTTCGGTAAATCGCAAACCAACTTCAAGTACCAACACATAATGTTACAAAGAGCAGAATAACATGTTAACGGAAAACAGCACTAAGCAAATAAAAATGTAGATTGTAGATTTGGAATTTGCTAGCTCGACAAACGTATGAAGGATAGGTATTTGTCAATCGCTTGTTGCTGGAATAGCAAATAGAATGGACAAAATCTTGAAAACGTACAGTGCGTTTTTGGTAAATATGGCAAAACCAATCACTGCCATAGACTGTTTTAAGTAGCACACACATCACGCTTCAAAAAACATTCAAAAAAAGTTATACTTGTTGTACGTTTTCTTTTTTCTGTGAGAATTAAATTCTCCAATGCATTTTTAAGAACCACATGCATTTTTTTTACATCATGTAACGAAGCGTGTGATTTAAAAATTAGATTTGAAATTTAGCGCGATAGACACATCAAACAACAGTATAGAATTGAATGCCAGACACCTGTAGAATTTTCAAATATTGGTCCTATGCGTAGGGACTTGGACCTGGGGATTTAAGGTTTAACACATCTGAGTAAGTCTGGGGAGGAGAGGGGACAATGGCAGGGGGCAATTTTGTATAAGATGGTTATTACAAACTTTTATCATGATCTCATTTTCCCCTTGCAGCTCCTTCTTCTGTTAGCCAGCACTGTGTGTTCACTGACACACGAATTTGTTTGACATTCGTGAGCGTGCTGGGACATACCTAGACATCTCCAGATGTATTAGATCTATCTACACAGTTACCAACTGAACACCATTGATGTCTGTAACTGTTTCCATTGGTAAACGAGCTGAGTTATACAGATCGTCGTCATATGCATGTGACTTGCATGGTCAGAACGTACCGTTCCTACGTACTGTCCAATTAGAAGATGCACGGAGAGGAAGGAAGCTGAGCGTACTGCCGGCACTCGGCTGATTTAATATATACTATACAAGCAAAACAAATTCCCTGGATCCAAACCGTAGCCTGGTACGGAACGATGGCAATGGTATTATGCAATCACGACAATAAACGGCTAAGAGATATCATGTCTGTAACGGAGCTGTAACAGAACGTTCTTACCTAACGTACTGTTACGGAGCTGTAACGAGATGGCGCCACCCAAATACGAGACGGCACGACCCGAATACGAGATGGCACGACCCGAATACGAGACGGCACGACCCGAATACGAGATGGCGCGACCCGAATACGAGATGGCGCGACCCGAATACGAAAAGCGAGCGCGTGTCGAATTATGGCAGTGATCACCCCCCATATAAGTTTCTGTTAGGGCTACTGTCCTTTGTTGCACTAAAGAATAGTATTTGTGGTAGGTCCCACCCCATTGATTCCGATCCAATAATCCAGCTCTGCATGTGCTGTCATCTCTGTACGCGTATATCTCCTTCTGATCCCTAACTTTATTTCCCGCCGCTACCGAAGGTTTTCACCGGGTCGAGATGATGGGTACGACCGGATTCATCGAATAGGCCTACCACTCGTCCGTCTACACGTCTCGCAACCTGACATTATTCATTCGGTCTGGCCTGTCTATGGCCCTTGTGGAAGGTGGCCCTCTGAACAAAAGGAGGGGGCAACCCCTTCAAGTACTATAACAGTGCCAGGTGAGGGGCTAATTACTTGACAGCACTTTGACTGCTCTGTGTGTGTGTGTATGTGTGTGTGTGTGTGTGTGTGTGTGTATGTGTGTGTGTGTATACATGTGTGAGAGTACACTGTATGTGTGTGTGTATGTGTTGAGAGTACAATGTATGTGTGTGTGTGTGTATACATGTGTGAGAGTACACAGTATGTGTGTGTATGTGTTGAGAGTACAATGTATGTGTGTGTGTGTGTGTGTATGTGTGTGTGTGTGTGTGTATGTGTTATGTGTATCCAGGTAACAATCTGCACAGAATCCTGAGCACCTTTCCCTCCAAACACTCCCTGGAGATACTTCTAGGCATATGGAGGAGGCAAAAGTGATGTTTAATCATCTCATACATTTCCCATGCTGGTTGTCATATCGTCCAAGAGTAAGGAGTGGAGATTTCAATAGAGGTAAGGGAATAGGAGACAAGGAAATGTCGTCATGCTATGGTGGTTTACATATACACAGGTTTGTACAGTGGTGCCTCTAGTACAGAGAGAAGGACCAAGGGATACTATCTCTGTTTCTGAGGAGGCAGAAGTTGCTCAAAACATTGAGTGAAAATTTGGAAAATGTGAATCAGTTTAATCTTGATTGGACGCCGGCACTGTCTTGTGTCAATGTGTATTGTATTTCATATATATCTTGTTTCTTTGACATAACTGTCACACTTTCCATGCATCATCCAATTAAGTGAACCTGGCAATTACCTTTTAACCAAAATCTCAACTCATGTAAGGATTGGAGTTGCGATTTGTAATGTATTGCTTCATGAATAACAGTACAGCCTAGACAATGCTAAGAACAAGCTAGCCCCTGAGGTCCTCCATCCCTAATGCAACTTATAGTGCTGCAGGCACACATGTGTAGTTGTACTGACTTAAATTTTTTTACTTCTGAACCAGAAATCAGTTCATGCTGTACTGACCTGTTATCAGTTGGCATTATTTGCATAATGTGACATATACATAAGGTATTGTTATAACCCTTCTCTTATGAATTTCTGTAATGCTTCTTACAGTATGTGTGTACTGCATATGTGTGTGCATGCGCATGTACTCCCTGACCAAATTAAGGTTGCCCTATAGCTGGAATTTTGCCTCATGCCAGAGTGAGAGTGCCATATGGTTAAAATAGGGGTCAGCACAGGCTATGTGGCTACTATGTATGGCTATTTATACTTTTATGTGTTGCAAACATCCTGATGACTGCATTGCCCCATCTAGCTGCAATTGAATTTAGCAGATTTATAGCCTAGATAGTAAAGCACCAAATGCTGCATTTACCGTTTGTGCAAATGACGGCTTTACTTCATAAGATCATTAATATATAGTTCAATAAAGGAAAATTAACAGTTAAAACTTGATGTCAAATTTGTGCTAAATGTTCTATTAATGAAGAATCAGATACTTATATAAAGGAATTTAAAATTAGTTAAATCATAATTATTTAATATTATAAAATCCTTCACAATACAATGGTACATGTAATGATACAATACACTAGCATGGTATATAATTTGAGCAAGCAATAAAAAGTTTGCCGTAGGCATGAGAGCCTTAAAATGATGGCATTGGTTGTTGGCCCCAACAAGTCCTTGCATTACTGAGGACTTTGATACTGTCCCAGGGGAAAGACAAGCCAGTAGAGAAGATATTTGTCAGCAGTGGAAACACAAGAGGTACAGAATTGTATGTCACCTATGTCAGAGTGCCCCCGGAATGTCATGGTGGGGATGGTTTGACGTCTTTATCTGATCTACCAATGTTTCTAGGCTGCTATAGCTGAAAACCTAAGCCACATTTTGTTCAAAAATTAATCATGTCAGCATGGCTTAGGACTTTGCATGAGTACACCTTCAGCCAGCAAAGACAGTACCATCCATAAATCAAGCATGCTGAGTGCTGGTACTGTCCTTCAATACTGCATGCATGTGCAGTACGAAGGAGAAGAAGGATCACCCTGCTGATTCTGATGTCAATGAACCCATGAGGTGCCATAGGAAAGGATGATTGCAATAACTCCTGCTCATCCATGAAAGAGGTAAAAGTTCCGGAATGTCCTTTCAACACTAAGAGATCGAGAGTTGCTTGGCAGGATACCATATTAAATGACCATACAGCTTTTACAAATCTCTGCTGCTTTAACTTCACTGCTGCACAGTCATTTGTTTTTTAACCAGCAGAGGGCTTCTCCAACTGCAATAGGATTGACATCCCCTGGATTAGATTAGTTTAGCACTGTCAGACCTGCTCCAGCTATGTAAGCAGATATTTCATTTGGGGCTTTGCCGATGAATAGTAAGTTGAAAGTAGCCTGTAATTATATAATAGCCACGCAGTTACGTAAACTGTGTAATTCATTTAAGGAATTTAGCAATGTACTTTAGTGGTTTTGAGATTCGGATCATTCTTTAATTTACTATTAATAGAAACGTTAATTTGCCTGTTATTTTTTGTCAATAAACTATTTGTGCTTAAAGTATTTCTTGATTGTAGAACACCTATACTGCAAGCTGGTCTTCTGTAATTAAATACACACATCTGAGGCTGAGTAAGATAAAAGTATAAAACTAAAAATGTTATAATAACTGATTTATTAAACATGCATGTAGACTACATGAGCTTTATACAATGACTTTACATTGTCCTGCATTAAGTGGTCACCTGACTTCCAAGGATCATGGCTAGCTTCTTTTAGAACATATCATTTAGAGCAGTTGCTACTTGCACATTTTAATACAATTCACGCCTGTTGCTTTTCAAACTACTGGAGTTTGTGGCCCTCACTCCATGCCTTTTTTGACAAACTCGAGTCACTGCGTTGTGAACACCGCTGGCGATGAAACTACCTTGCATACCTTCTCTGTTGCCATTCAGAAGGGGAATGCATCATCTTTTTTGGGAACTTTGGGTCCATCCACCTCCTCATTAAATGATGTTAGTTGTGTGTGTTTCTTATATAACTGATAATAATAAAAAAGTAACATAGCCATAGTTAGGGTTTTACAAATAGTACAAATACCGACATGATGTTAGGATGTTCAATGTCTCTCCATTTCTTTGCTTGCCACCCAGAATAGGCAGTCCCACCAGTTCCATAATATCACTGTTTCATGCTAATGCATGAATTCAATATAGCAGCTGTTACTGTTCATTGTACAGAAATGAATTTACTTTTATAATAGATTATGTTGCAATAAACTATTATTAAAAGGATTTGAATCAGTACTCTGTGAAATTAAAACATGACATTTTTGGGAAACTTATATTTGTTTGCATATGTTTACAATGCTGAAAAAATCATTGTAATGCTGTAATTAATTTATCATAGTTGTAGAAGCATTGATATGATTTTTAGGCTCATGGTCATTTGTCAATGAAATGTATGTATATGCTCAGCACCAAAATAAAAATAGGCATATCCATTGTTTTATCACTCTTTATATAGCTGGTGAAGTCGATTGCAATTTCCAAGACGTTATTTAAAACTGATTCACTACATCTAAAATCCTTCAATTTGCAATTGGTTTATAATTGGAGTGTAAAAAGAATGTTCATATTAGGATCAGATTTACATTTTATAATGATTAGACTAGGGAAATACGAATTGCATTATTAATTATACTGTCACATGCTTTGGACTTTTAAAAGTAACATTTAACCATCAACTACATAGCAAACCAGATTGCTGCAATAAGATATTTAAATTGAGAGGCAAAGGACACTCAAGCATTTCACTTCATAGTGTCAAATGTGGCAAATTTATTACTATTCTCATGGTTTAAGAATTACAGCAGTTCTTACACCAACTTGGTTCCTTCAATGGGACTGATGTTAACAATAGAAAAAAAAAAACATCTATGATTGGAGTGACAACAGCAGTTGATTTGGTCCCCACAACCAATAAATTAACCCTTCTATTGTCTAAGGTGTACTATTCAACTGAAACAAACATTCCAGAAGTGATACAAATGTTAATTGCAACACCCAATCCTTACACACAACAAGAATTGAAAGTACCATAAATTTTCCTGAATCAGTCTGATATGTATTTGAGTTGAAGTCTGTTCATGACCTTGGGAACATTTATTTTCTGATGCGTCTTTAAATTGTGTGAGTGGGTCAGTGATGGGTTACTAGAATATGGAAAACAGAGTAGCAGTAGCTTATCATCTAAGGTTTTAGAGATTACCAAAGATTATAACATTGATCAATTGCCAGCCAGTTTGCAGTGAGTGGAAGTGTGCTCTTGACATTAGTCCGTGTGAATCACTCTCACTTGACACAGCCATCAATAATTGTGGTGTCACACTGCCCATTAGCAACAGCTAGGATTGCTGCAGATGGAAATAGATTCTTTCAGATTATTTCTATAGCTATAAGTAAGATCACAGGAGGTCACAATAAACTGCGTCTGCTGATCTCAACGTACATGATCCAACGATCAACAGATCCAATGTTATCTTCCCATGGATCCCCAGATACATGCAGCTCTATGGAAAGCTACATGTATGCATGAAACGATCAAGGATGCAGACTCTGGGGCACTTGGGTTAGGAATTGGAGGTCATTGCACCAGCATCATTGCTTAATACAACAATTTATATATGTGCCAAATGTTGAGAAACATTCAAAATGGCTCAAGTATTCATGGCCATAGGAAACTAACCCTGACTTGCATCAAGCTGAAGGCATATATAACTAACTTCAATAAACATTTTGAAAGAGATGCAATAACCATCTAATCTCTAGTAATCTCTAAAACCTGAGATGATAAGCTACTGCTACATTGTTTCCATATTCTAGTAACCCATCACTGACCCACTCACACAATTTATCCAGATCATAAGGGCTCATAAAAAGATAAATGTTCCCAAGGTCATGAACAGACTTCAACTCAAATCTACTTTTGTCGCCTTGAACATGAGGGTACAGAAATCCTAAAGGATTCCGAAAATACCATAGAAAATTTGGAATTGGGTGCCAAGAATCCTAGGATATTTGGAACGGGGGTGCCAATCATTGGGGGTGCCAATTATCCCATGACACCGGGCAATCCGCACAGAATCCTGAGCACCTTTTCCTCCAATGCAGAGAAACACATGCCATACCCAACTCCCAAGAGATACTTCTAGGTTTATGGTGGATGGCAAAAATCATGTTTGATCATCTCAAGGATTATACATACAAGTCACGAAAATGATGCCGATCGAGCCAGGAGGGCTCGGGCATTTTGCCTCATCAAAACAGTGCCGAGGCGACAATATATTGCATTTAGCATTTCAGTATTGGATGAGTGGGAGTGGATGGCCAAACACCTAGCAATTCTTGAGAATGTTTTTTTTGCAGTGATTCCCCAGCCTCCATATGCCTCCACTACGAGAGGGACATCTCATACATTTCCCATGCATGCTGTCATATCATCCAAAGGTAAATGGAGATTTCAGTAAAGGTAAGGGAATAGGAGACAAGGAAAAGTCATTATGCTATGATGGTTTACATATACACAGGTTTTTACAGTGGTGCCTCTATCTAGTATCAAGGGATACTAGCTCTGTTTCTGAGAATTAAGGCAGAAGTGTATTGTTCATGATTGGACCTATTCACTGTTTTGTTGTTAATTATATACATGTACATGTATGTATAATACTTAATAATTTTTATGTACAAAATTATTCAATCATGGCATGCACCCTATAATGGAAATGTGGTTGCATATGTGAAACACACAGATATGCTTCCTGAAACACCATTGACTTGCACTGTGAGGTTGAGGGCTCTGATCACTGGGAGTCCTTAACCAGGGGCTGTTATCCTGTAGCCCCTTTTGATAAGACCTCATCCTGGCCTGATGGCTTAGCTCAACCATGAGAGGAGAGAAATTGTAGCCATGTATAGATATAGCACAATTTTAGTAAATTGATACCAAAGGAAACAATATTTTACTACTTAACATATCAGACTGATTCAGGAAAATTTATAGTACTTTTAATTCTTGCTGTGTGTAAGGATTGGGTGTTGCAATTAACATTTGTATCACTTCTGGAATGTTTGTTTCAGTTATATAGTACAGCTTAGACAATAGAAAGTTTATTGGTTATGATGGTTATGTGGGAACCAAATCAACTGTTGTCACTCCAATCATGGATGTTTTTTTCTATTGTTAACATCAGTCCCATTGAGGGAACCAAGTTGGTGTAAGAACTGCTGTAATTCTTAAACCATGAGAAAAATTTCTTGTAGCTTTTTTGCAAATTGTGTAAAGTCACCTGCAGCATACATAGAATATGTAAACCTATTGTAATTAACACATCCAGTACATAATGTGGACTCATATTACTCAATGCAACTTTCTCACAGACAAATAGTAATTGCTGAATTAGGTGTTTCAAAGAGGGTATGAAAGACCAGAAAGACAGTTGCTCCAAGTAATAGGATGTTCTCCTATTAGTATTACATGTACTTTGGGAGACGTTTTTGCTATTACAGACTGCATTTTTACTGACATGAGAGCAATGAGTATATTTACGATTATTTAAGCGCGAGACCAAATGCAACTCTTACTTACCTCTTACTGCATACTTGTCATTGGATCTCTCACTACATAGTAATAAATTTGCCACATTAGACACTATGAAGTGAAATGCTCGAGTGTCTTTTGCCTCTCATTACTTGCAATTTAAATGTGTTATTGCAGCAATGTATTTTGCTGTGTAGTTGATAGTTAAATGTTATTTATAAAAGCACTATAAATCTGCTAAATTCAATTGCAGCTGGATGGGGCAATGCAGTCATCAGGATGTTTGCAACACATAAAAGTATAAATAGCCATACATAGTAGCCACATAGCCTGTGCTGACCCCCTATTATAACCATATGGCACTCTCACTCTGGCATGAGGCAAAATTCCAGCTATAGGGCAACCTTAATTTGGTCAGGGAGTACATGCGCATGCACACACATATGCAGTACAGAAATTCATAAGAGAAGGGTTATAACAATACCTTATGTATATGTCACATTATGCAAATAATGTCAACTGATAACAGGTCAGTACAGCATGAACTGATTTCTGGTTCAGAAGTAAAAAAATTTAAGTCAGTACAACTACACATGTGTGCCTGCAGCACTATAAGTTGCATTAGGGATGGAGGACCTCAGGGCCGGGGCTAGCTAGTTCTTAGCATTGTCAATAGGCTGTTCTAGATCTGAACTAGCAGAAACACTAAAATGTTATTCCAGAAGTCACATGAAGCAATGCATATAAAATTTCAACTCCAATTCTAACAAGAGTTGAGATTTTGGTTATTAGTTAATTGCCAGGTTCACTTTGTTGGATGATGCACTGTCCATTTCTTCGGTTGCCACCCAGTATTGGTAGTCCCACCAGTTCCATAATATCACTGTTTCATGCTAATGCATGCATTCAATATAGCAGCTGTTACTGTTCATTGTAAAGAAATGAATTTACTTTTATAATAGGGTATGCCGGATAATTGTGCAGTAGACTATTATTAAGTATGAATCAATACTCTGTGATAACAAAATGTTCTTTTGGGGGAAACTTAAATTTTTGTTTGCATATGTCTACAATGCTGAAAAAATCATTGTAATGCTGTAATTAATTTATCATAGTTGTAGAAGCATTGAAGTGATTTTTAGGCTCATAGTCATTTAACTGTATGTATGTGCTCAGCATCAAAGTATAAATAGGCATATCCATTGTTTTTATCATTCCTACCCTATAGCTGGTGAAGTCAATTGCAATTTCCATGACGCTATTTTTTAAATTTAAAACTGATTCACTACATCTAAAATCCTTCAATTTGCAATTGGTTTACAATTGGAGTGTAAAAAGAACGTTCATATTAGGATCAGATTTACATTTTATAATGATTAGACTAGGGAAATACGAAGAATTATTAAATTTCATTATACTGTTACATCTAGATAGTAAAGCACCAAATGCTGCATTTACCGTATGTGCAAATGACGGCTTTACTTCATAACGTATAACAGTTAAAACTTGATGTTAAATTTGTGCTAAATGTTCTATTAATGAAGAATGATATACTTAGTAATAATCATTAATCATATTGCAGGATAAATGAATATACACAACATTATTAATAATCTATCAATTATATTTAGATACTTATGTAAAGAAAATCAGTTAAATCTTTAAAATCCAATGGTACATATAATGATACAATACACTAGCATGGTATATAATGTGAGCAAGCAATAATAGTATGCTGTAAGCATGAGAACCTTAAAATGATGGCATTGGTTGTTGGCCCCAACAAGTTCTTGCAGTACTACTGTCCCAGGGGAAAGACAAGCCAGTAGAGAAGATATTTGTCAGCAGCAGAAACACAAGAGGTACAGAATTGTATATCACCTATGTCAGAGTGCCCCCGGAATGTCATGGTGGGGATGGTTTGACTGGCATTTACTCAGCTGCTTTAACTTCACTGCTGCACAGAGTCACTTGTTTTTACCTAGCAGAGGGCATCTTCAACTGCAATAGGATGGACATCCCCTGGATTAGGCTTGTTTAGCACTGTCAGACCTGCTCCAGCTATGCAAGCAGATATTTCATTTGGGGCTTTGCCCGTAATGATATAATAGCCACGCAGTTACATAAACTGTCTAATTCATTTAACGTTGCAATAATGAATTTATCAATGGACAATGTGGTTTTGATATTCTGATCAATCATTAATTTACTATTAATAGAAATGTTAATTTGCCTGTTTTTATTGTCAATAAACTAATTGTGCTTAAAGTATTCCTTGATTATACTATACTGCAAGCTGGTCTACTGTAATTAAATACACAGATCTGAGGCTGTGCTTCCTTATTTAAATAGTTATACAATAAATAAATAAATAAATAAATAAACATGCATGTAGACTGACTGCATGGGCATTAAACAATGACTTTACATTTTCCTGCATTAAGTGGTCACCTGACTTCTAAGGATCATGGCTAGCTCTTTTTAGAACATATCATTTAGAGCAGTTGCTCCTTGCACATTTTTTGTCAATATGTTGACACCTGTTGCCTTTGAAACTACTGGAGTTTGTGGCCCTCACTCCATGCCTTTTTGACAAACTTGAGTCACAGCGTTGTGAACATCACTGGCGATGAAACTACCTTGCATACCTTCTGCAAAAGTTCTCTGTTGCCTTTCAGAAGGGGAATGCATCATCCTTTGGGTCCATCCACCCCCTCATTAAATGATGTTTAGTTGTGTTTGTTTTGTGTATATAATTGATAATGATGTAACAAGCTAGACTTTATGTTTGAATCGTGACTGACTAGACTGTCTGGCTTTTCATGTACTGCATGTGACCTTTGAACTTCTCATGTATTGCTATATAAGTGCATTGATGTAGGCATATGATATCTTTTCGGCATATGAGAGTTTGTGGCGGAACCAAGTCAGTTACATTGGTGTCAGAAGTGGGATCTCTATGGCGAAGCAGGAGGCTGCCGAGACTGGCGAGAGTTCTAAGAACTTGGAAAGTGCATCGAGTGCGGATAACTCGGGAAGTGCAGACGGTACGTACGTAAAAGTTGTTAGATACTGTGCTCGGCCGCCTGCAAAGTTTTCCTCAAAGACTGACTGGGAGCTATGGATTATGCGGTTTGAAGCATATGCCGAAGAGGCCAGGATAGCTGACATCGACCGAGGGAAGGAGCTGTTATCCTTGCTGGACGACGAAATTAACCCTTTCGATTAGTCTACCAAAATGGGCTCGTTGAGACAAAGGATTTCAGAACGGTGCGGGACTGTCTCCAACAACGATATGGCACAAGCGGCATGGGGCTGGAGTGGCAGATGAAGTTGCAAAGTCGCGCGCAACGGCACGGCGAATCCTTGTTGGAATTTGCAGGTGAGGTACGCATGATAGCCTCTAAAGCGTTCCCAGATTGGTCGAATGCACAACGGGAGGAACTGGTTCGCAACCAGTTTATACAAGGAGTAGCGTCTCCTACTGTACAAGTGCAGTTGATGAAAGAAATGCCAGCTACCATTGATGAAGCGTTAGAGACGGCCCGGAAGTTGGAAGCAGTTGAGCTGGCACAGAAGCGCTTGTACAGAGAAAGGAGGGGCAGCGAGCAAATGGTAACGACTGCGACTCTTGCTCCAGTACCAGTAAATGATAGCGTCCAAGACAAGTTGGACAGACTGGCAGCTGACGTACAAAGGTTAACAGAGCAAATGTCAAGTTTAACAAAATTACCCCCCAACAGGTCTCAAGCTCGAAGAAGAGGAAGCTCATTACAATGCTGGCATTGTAAACAACCGGGGCACATTCGGCGGGAATGCCCAATCTTACAGCAGAGTCCTTTAAACTTGAACGGGCCGGCGGAAGAGGTCTACCGCCGGCCATGATCCCGAAGACCAAATTGACGGCCATTGTAGGGGGTACCTGTATTGACACCAGGTTGGCACCCAGTATTTGTGGTATGGTTGAGAGGTGTAATATTTTAATGCTAGTAGACACAGGTTCTGCTGTAACGATTCTTAGAACTGATATATGGGAAAAGCTTGTACCATCCACAGAACACAAGCTCAGTCCAGCAACTCAGGCGGTAGTGGCAGCAAACGGAAAGGGCCTTAGTTTGTCAGGTCAAGTGGAGCTTGAGATCCAAATAGGGGGCCTGAAAGTGAAACACATGTGTCTAGTTGCAAAAGACCTGACACATGAGTTCCTTTTGGGATCTGATTTTCTGTACACTAATGGCTGCATTGTTGATTTCAATACCAGATTGCTGTTTGCAGGAGGGAAGATGGTAGCATTAAAATTTGACCAGCCAGTGACAGTTGTGTGTGATGCAGTCATCATGGAGAACATCTCCATTTCCGAGAACTGTGAGATGCGACTGATGGTTTCTCTGATAGTGGATGGACAGAGATGTGAGGATGATACCCCTGGACTTTTGGAACCAGAACCCAGTTTTATGGAACGGCATGGACTGGCAGTGGCACACTCAGTGGCAGTGAGCAGAGAAGGTATGATTCCTGTACAGGTGTTAAATCCCTCCAACTCCTCAATCATGCTGCGCAAAGGTGAGAAAATGGGTAAATTTGTGTCCCTAGGTGGCCCACATGGTGTGTGTGTGATAGAAGCTTCTCAGAAGGCGTCTATTCCTAGAGAGGAGGTGGTGCCAAGTGTCATAGAAGGTTTGGTAGCTGGTGTAGAAGGTCTCTCAGATACTGAGGTGGAGCAATTAAGAGAACTATTGTATCGCTTTTCCAGTGCCATTTCCATGTCTGATTCAGACATGGGTAGGACCCACTTGGTGCAACACCACATTGATACCCAGGGTGCCAATCCTGTCAAGCAGCAACCACGGAGGTTGCCATTTTACCGTCGGGAGGAAGTTAGGCAGATGATAGCTGACATGTTGGGGAAAGAAGTCATAGAACCTGCTACAGGACCATGGTCATCCCCTGTAATCTTGGTACAAAAGAAGGATGGATCCACTAGGTTCTGTATAGACTTCCGTCAACTGAATGCTCTGACGAAGAAAGATGCCCATCCTCTTCCACGGATCGATGATACTTTGGACATGCTGTCTGGATCGCACTGGTTCTCTACTATTGATCTAGCAAGTGGGTACTGGCAGGTAGAGGTAGCCAGGGAAGATCAGGAGAAAACAGCATTTTCCACCCCTTTTGGTTTATTCCAGTTTAGGACAATGCCTTTTGGATTGTGTAATGCTCCTAGTACTTTTCAGAGGTTGATGGAGCGGGTCCTGTCTGGTTTGCATTGGTCCACCTGTCTTGTGTATATTGATGACATAATTGTTTTCAGTCGTACAGTCCAAGAACACTTTTTGGATCTGGCTGGGGTGTTCCAGAGGTTGAAGGAAGCAGGACTTAAAGTGAAACCAAAGAAATGCCATCTATTCCGAACCAAAGTGAAGTACTTGGGGTACGTTGTCTCAAGTGGTGGTGTTCAAACAGACCCGGAGAAGGTGAAATGTGTTCTGGACTGGCCAGTTCCCTCAACCCAGAAGGAGCTAAGACAATTTCTAGGGTTAGCATCGTACTACCGTCGTTTTGTCCACAATTTTGCACAGCTATCAGCCCCACTAAATAGGTTGCTGGATAAAAGCAGGCCGTGGCTCTGGACTGAGCAGTGTGGGAGAGCATTTGAAGCTCTTAAGACCAAGCTTACTTCTGCCCCATTGCTAGTTTACCCAAATTTTGAGGAAGAATTTATTGTGGACTGTGATGCAAGTGATGACGGATTGGGAGCTGTCCTGTCGCAGAATTTCCAAGGTACTGAGCATGTGGTGTGCTATGCAAGTAGAACCCTCACGAAGGCCGAACGTAAGTATTGTGCCACAAGGAAGGAGATGTTAGCACTAGTGTGGGGCATGGGCCAGTTCAGACCTTATTTATATGGCAGGCATTTTACTGCAAGGACAGACCATGGTGCTTTACAGTGGCTGTGTTCATTTAAAGAGCCCGAAGGCCAGGTGGCCCGATGGCTGGAATACTTAGCTGAATACAACTTCACTGTAGAGCACAGGCCTGGCAAGAAACATGGCAATGCTGACCCCTTGTCCCGCCATCCCTGTCACCAGTGTGGTGGCCAGCCTGTAGAAGTTAATATAATTGCTTCTAACCAGGTTGATGCAGGTGGTTGGGCATTGCAATGGACAAAACAGGATGTAGTAAGGTTTCAGTGTGATGATCCTGACATTGGACAGATGGTCAAATGGATGCAACATGATTTCCCCAAAACATGCCCACATACAGCTAGCAGCACTCTCAAGAGCCTCTGGTCCCAGAAACTTCACTTGGTCTTATTGGATGGAGTTCTTTACAGGTCATGGAAGGATGCTTCGGGGAATGGTCAGAACAGCTGCCTGCAGTTGGTATTACCTAAGGTACTTGTACCTTCTATTCTGTCTGAGTTGCATGATGCCCCAACTGGTGGACACCTTGGAGTGTCAAAGGTACTGGACAAAGCACACCAGAGGTTTTACTGGGTGGGGCAACGGCACGATATTGAAGAATGGTGCAGGTCTTGTACTGTGTGTGGTGCCCAAAAATCTCCGATGAAGCATCGGCGTGCTCCCATGGAGGTTGATACACAGACCAGCAAACCCATGCAGCGTGTGGCAATGGACATTTTGGGTCCATTACCTCTAACCCCTCGGTTGAACAAGTATATCCTGGTCATAGGTGACTATTTCACCAAGTGGACTGAGGCTTTCCCTATGCCTGATATGGAAACAGGTACAGTCGCACGACTATTTGTGAATGAATTTGTTGTTCGATATGGGGCTCCTGCATGTCTTCACACTGACCAAGGCAGAAATTTTGAGTCTAATCTTGTGAAAGAAATTTGCAGGTTACTAGGGATTGTTAAGACCAGGACTACTCCCTATCATCCCCAGTCCGATGGCATGATCGAAAGATTTAATCGCACCTTGCTTTCAATGCTGAAAATGGCCAGTATTGATGATGCACAGGATTGGGACCTCAAGTTACCTTGCCTCATGATGGCTTATCGTACCAGTGTCCATGAGACCACAAAGGCCACACCATTCTCTCTCATGTTTGGGCGAGAAGTGCAGTTACCTATTGATGTAATGTTTGGCAAACCCCCAGGCATGTCCACAGCTAGCACTCTGGAGTATGCAAAGGTGTTAGAGCAACGTCTGGCTGAAGCCTATGACCTCGTTCGGCATAATTTAGGTGTGGAACAGCATAGACACAAGCAGCTGTATGACCGTAAGGTGGAAGGTAAACCTTATAAGGAGGGAGAAATGGTTTGGTTATATTGCCCAGCAGTACCTCGGGGGCTTTCCAAAAAGCTCCATGCATGTTGGAAGGGACCATACACCATTACTAAGGTGTATGATAATGGAGTGTATCAGATTAAATGGAATCTTCCTCCTCATAAGCAGCAGGTGGTACACTTCGATCGTTTAAAGCCATATCTGAACAAGCAGGAGGAACAGGAACCAACAGCTGACCAGGCTACCATGTCTGACACTGAAAGAACACATGATGAAGCAGAAGACATGTATGACAACATGTTCATTCAACATGGTCATGGAGAGGAGGCCACTACTGATGAGCAGCATTATAACAATGTTCCAGTACAGCAAGAGGTCATGGGAAATGACCAGACTGAAGGACCAGAAGAAAATGCGCCTGTGAATGAAGGTTTACAGGAGGTTGCAGAGGAACCTACACAACAGCAAGGATTGCGTCGGTCAACCCGTGAGAGGAGACCGCCAGAAAGACTTGGGACGTGGGTGATGTACTAGACATGTGGACATGTCTACTGAAGGAGGGAGTGATGTAACAAGCTAGACTTTATGTTTGAATCGTGACTGACTAGACTGTCTGGCTTTTCATGTACTGCATGTGACCTTTGAACTTCTCATGTATTGCTATATAAGTGCATTGATGTAGGCATATGATATCTTTTCGGCATATGAGAGTTTGTGGCGGAACCAAGTCAGTTACAATAATATAGCAATTGTTTGGGTTTTACAAATACCAACATGAGCTTGGGTGGAAAGTGTGACAGTTATGTCAAAGAAACAAGATATGAAATACAACACACAGTGTCACAAAAAGTGCCTGTGTCCAATCAAGATTAAATTCACATTTTCAAATTTCTCTCTCAATGTTTTGAGTAACTTCTGCCTCCTCAGAAACAGAGCTAGTATCCCTTGGTCCTTCTCTCCATACTACAGGGACCACTGTACAAACCTGTGTAAATGTAAACCACCATAGCATGATGACATTTCCTTGTCTCCTATTTGCTTACCTCTATTGAAATCTCCACTTACACTTCCTCTTTACTTTTGGACGATATGACAACATGCATGGGAAATGTATGAGATGATTAAATATCACTTTTGCCAACCTCCATATGCCTAGAAGTATCTCCAGGGAGAGGGATAGGTGCTCAGGATTCTGTGCAGATTGTTGCCTGGATACATACACTGTACTCTCTCTCTCACACACACTCACACACACACACACACCACACACACACACACACACAAAACACACACATACACACACTGTACAAGACCTGCCAATTTTCATGCATTTCACGGGAGACTCATGCATTTACAGCCACTCCCGCTAGCTATGTCCATTCTCACGCATATTCCTCTACGTCTTTGCAGAAATATTTTAACAACGCATCCATGAGAAACGCGGGAGAATTTATTCAATTTTTGGGCAAACTGAAAAGCGATTAATTCCATCTAGACAGAATTGCTTGGTTTTGAGTCGAGGTTACACTACATGTACCATTTATTAGGCAGATTCCTTTTTTGTATCTCAAACTGACAGGCATACCATTGGCTCAAAGCGTCACTGCTAAGTTGAGTGCATGGTTGTAGCTTTATTGCGTAAGAGGTACAGACTTTTTAAAACAACGTATTCCTTCTAGAGTGTTGCAAAAATTGCATATGAAATGTCGTGAAAATGGTTTAAAATTGAGGCTCTTAATTAAATATATGTAATCAACTCTCAAGGTAGGAGTGATATGCATGCGTGGGCAGACTTCAAAAATCTTTCATCCTGTCTTACTAAATAACAAACCATGACTCTATCCAGGCAGGTACAGACTGAATTTGCTGGTTAAACTTGCAAAACTTGCATGCCTCCGCTGGCAGTTTAAATGGACGAATCACGCCCCCTGCCTACCACAAGCGAAAATGTCTTGCAACTCACTGCTGCAAAATGAGTACAATAGAAGCTTTGGCTTGTTTGAAAAAAAAAATGCACCCTCCTATAATTGTGTAACCAATGTTTAATGCAGTAGTGCTCAAGGTTGTGCATGAATGGGAAACATGACCCTGAAAAGTGTACCCGAGGGCATTTTTCACATCAAAAACTATAACATTTCATGAAACAGAGAGCCATTTATAAAAGAAGGTATAATTATACTCTACAAATGCATGAGTGAGCTTTCTGATTATATATTTTTCGAATCAAGAAAACGATAGGAGGGAATATTCAATATCCACAATGCCCCCAAATTTCCCTGTATTTCTCATGGATGCGATGTTAACTTAGTGCAATTTTTTTTTACTTCTGTCTTTGTTTAACCATAGAGTTGAAGGATTGGGAACCGTGCATGTGATCCATAGACATGTGTGATGTGGATTGTGTGTTAACTTGCTTGTTGTATTTTTGAAAGTACGAGGTCTTATAATCATCACCTATGTTAATGTAGGTAGTTTTCCAAAGGCAAAGCGGAAAGTTTATCATCTTTGATGCTCACGCATTACAACCTAAAATTGCCCATTCTCCCGCAAAATCATGCCCAAGCTCAAGCAAGTTATCAAAGCACAGTTGGCAGGCCTGCTGTACTCACACACACATACACACACTGTACTCACACACACATACACACACATTGTACTCACAAACACATACACACACTGTACTCACACACACATACACACACATTGTACTCACAAACACGTACACACACACATACACACACACAGAGCAGTCAAAGTGCTGTCAAGTAATTAGCCCCTCACCTGGCACTGTTATAGTACTTGAAGGGGTTGCCCCCTCCTTTTGTTCAGAGGGCCACCTTCCACAAGGGCCATAGACAGGCCAGACCGAATGACTAATTTAATGTCAGGTTGCGAGACGTGTAGACGGACGAGTGGTATAGGCCTATTCGATGAATCCGGTCGTACCCATCATCACGACCCGGTGAAATCCTTCGGTAGCGGCGGGAAATAAAGTTAGGGATCTACGCGTACAGAGATGACAGCACATGCAGAGCTGGATTATTGGATCGGAATCAATGGGGTGGGACCTACCACAAATACTATTCTTTAGTGCAACAAAGGACAGTAGCCCTAACAGAAACTTATGGGTCATAATTATAACAATCTCTCACCTATAGTCATGATCTGAAAGTGGACACGCAAGTTGTGTATCCTAATTGTAGAGCACTATAAAACATAAACGATTTTGTTTATAATACACCTGGGAACGAGATCGCTGCGCTGCAAGTCTCGCTGCGCTGCAACATCGAGTGCTGCGCTGCGTCATCGAGTGCTGCGCTGCACGTGATTCTGTGGTCGTAATTGTGGCACTAATCACCTCCCATATACTTGCAAAAAACAGCTCGGTACGCGGTCTGGGCACGTGTAACTGACGAAAGGGTAGCACGTGATATTATGCGTTTTGTATGTAGGGTGTATCTCACTAACATTCAAGGGAAGCGCGATTTGAAGGCCCTAAGCTATGAAAAAATAATGATAAATAAGTGCATTGATTACTCTCATATAATCCGGTGGCACCTAAGGAAAATATAATTTGGTTGGGAAACTATTGATGACTGAATAAGTAAATGAGATAAAATGAATGGACATTGGAAACCTTGCATAATTAATGTGGAAGTGCGGATATAGGTACCTACGGTGCGTGAAAGTACTCAAAATATGCTAAATAGTCCCCACATTGCAAATCCGAGAGCACCTAGTCAATATAATTTTTTTTTCTGCAGTTAGCTGCAGTTTTCTGAATGCGTCCATACATTTTCTATGGACATGGTTTGACCGCCAATTTCTCGATATGTCCATTAGAACACTATCATACAGGCAGTAGCTAAAATGATTAAGGAGATGGAAGCATGTAGTCAATACTTAAATTTAACACTGGTAATACATGTAGAAGCCACATACTAATGTCTACCCCATGTCATGCATTATTTGTGTGTACCGGCTATATAAGGGGTGACATTAAAAGTGGCTTGAACTATATTGCAAAGCATAATAAACAGAAATAGTGCAACTAATATCAATAATATGTAAGTAAGAATACTGTGTAGTAACACCCGTTATGCAACATGACAAAATCCAGCTGTACATGTCATCACCTAGCACTGAACACAATGTTTAAAGCTATGTCAGTTTTCCAGCTGCTCTAGTTTAAAAGAAGCGCGCCAAAACATAATATTCCATGCACAACTCACCTTTGGGCGGTAGTTGTTATTCCGTTGTAGCATGCTGTCACGTCCTCACGCTTACGCTTCTGGTATCGCGCCCTTCTCGCTGAACGCACAGTAGAAGGGTTTCTCTCCTTTTGGAATCCCGATTAGTCTCTTGATACTTTTGCTTCTTAGAAGCTCGTATGTCGTCGGAATTCTGCTCATCACAGCATTCACGCCCCCTCTTAGAAGCGCGATTTGCATTATTGCGCCGAACCCGAGAGGTCTCTAACTCCTCGTTTCGATTTTGGAGGTATTCCGCTCGTCGCTTTGCTCTCCACTGTTGTTGTCGTGAAGGCATTTTGATAAAAACAACTTCGCTAATAGCCAAAAGTGGTGAATTAAAAAATGAAATCTACTATTAATCTACCAATAGATAACTACTATACACATATCACGTGAATATTGCCATGGGAACGCTTTCATATAGCTCCCATATGCATATTACGTATGTCAGTTACATGCATATCTGAGACCTGTAGATGTTCTTCCAGAATTTTCTAGATTTTTTGGTGTATTTTGCGCTCATTACAACCATTCCTATCCCGAGTTATACTCACCCAGAAAAAAACTGTCGGAGGGCAAAAGTAGGTCTGGGAACGAGAACTAGGAGCTGTTTTGTTCACTTAGAGCAAACGGTCTGGCGACTTGGACAAAACATGAAAATGATCAAAGAGCTATACTATCCGTTTCTCGGTTCGCGAGTTATATATGCGGGTCGCGTTTTTAATGATTTCATGATACGGTGTCGTAGTGCACAATGTCCCCCCTAAAATTTGTCCCCCCGGACGTTTTGCACTACTGTACAATGTCCCCCCGGACATTCTGCACTAGTGTACAATGTCCCCCCGGATAATCTACACTAGGGCAAACTGTCCCCCTCCAGGGTAAAATGTCCCCCCTCGCATAGCATTTTATTTCACCTATGACAAGGCTGGGAAACTTTTACGGCAGTACACGGAATCGCGTTGACGCCATTACTCAGTAGCTCCTAGCCGTCGCCAAAGCTGCATGTCGTTCCGCCGCTTGAAAAGCTCACTGTAACTAATACTGACACACATACACGAACATTTAGAATTTTAGTATTAAAGAATACACAGCTCTTATCCTTTCCGTGTCGTCAAGACACTCATTGAAACCAATATTCACGCACATATATACATGAACATTCATTATTAAAATTCCTTAAGGAGTGGTGATTGATATACTTCATGACTGAAATCTCATCAGTATGAGAGACTGAAATATATTGAGATCAATAGGATCATAGCCTGAAAAGTAATGTCACATAAACACAGTTCCACACTGCGTGCACCGCCTGACATATCTCAGGAAAGGCTATTCCCATCGTTAGTTCATCTGTTGCGTGATAGTACAACCGATCAGTCGGGTACCCAGACTAAAACCCATCCTAAATAGCGTAAAAACCGTGCATCCTGCGTCCAAGGTGGGAATAGTGTAAAAACCTTATACTGGAGGGTTTTTGTCGAATGTTGACGTATATGTATTGAATTATTGTTTCAACATTCGACAGAACTAGCTATAGGGTAGAACCACATGTATTCCCATCCTGGACGCACAATCCGGGCAGGATAGTTTTTACGCTATATAAGGACGGGTCTTTGTTAAAAACCAGCCTGTCGGACGTTTATAACTGCCTTTGTTATCCTATAGGTAGGACATTGCGCTCTAGTGTGGAGTGTCCGGGGGGACATTTTACCCTAGTGGGGGACAGTTTGCCCTAGTGCAGAATGTCCGGGGGGACATTGTGCCCTAGTGCAGAATGTCCGGTGGGACATTCTGCACGGGGGGACAATCCGCCCTCCCACAACGGCACAAATCCTATATGAGAGTTACTGCCGTAACTCTCAATATAATCGGACAAAAATCATAAGCTAGCTAGCTCACGGGTGTTTCAATCCATTGAATTGGTGGACATTCAGACCTACGCCCCGAAATTTTGAAATGGCAATTATCTCACCTAGCAACGGTTGTAATGATTTGTACCCGTTGGAATTCGCTGTACAGTTACTGAATGGAACACGTGGTGACCTTTTAGACGAAGTATTGTTGAAGATGAAACTGTGCTCTACTGAACAAGGTGTGTTTGGGCATCAAGAAATGTTACGCTCTGGAGAAGTGTCGTTCAAAAGCGGCCTACTTACGCGGAGGTAGGTTTTCAAAACTGGTTAGTCCCCAACGTGCGCACTTCCAGTTGAGAAACGACTTTTACAAAGGTATTGTACATAGATCGAGCTTTCTTTTTATGGTATTTATTTTCTGAGACGCGATTTACATGCTTCAAAAAGTAACGTGCAAACATTGTCAAGTGTGTGCTGCGCGCATGTATGGAGGGAGTGTAGGCCTACATGTACGTGAATACCGGCCCGGTATAAATCCACTATGCTATGAAGCAGCAACGTGTTTTGGCCGGCGTACGTTTTGCTCTCTTTGTGGGTGGTGGCTGAGCACGGATTGAGTCAGGAGCAATACTTATCAAGCGCTCTTTGACGATACACCGTACTGTAGATTGTGTTCAGTGCGTTGAAATGCTAATTGAACTGTAGTTGGTGTTCAGTGCGTTGAATCGCAGGTGAATTGATTCAGCACCTTGTTCACCCAGCATGCCAAATCATAAGTTGTATCTTCTCACCCACTCAACTGTGTGCTCTTCTAATAGGTGCATTTTGGGTGAGATATTTTCATTGGCCATGGGGAAATTGGTTCTAAAGTAGTTCAGAATGGAAACAATAGCAAAAAATAATCACATAGTTAATACCCATCCACAGCTATGACGTCATGTTGCTATATCCTAACTCTCTCCACATTTCTCATCTGTCAGTTACAAAACATTGGTCATGGATGGAGTGGCATGCTCCAAATGCCCCTTCAAATGTGTCTGCAACCTGCTGAGCATCCATGAGGAGAACAAGATACTGCTGGGCCACATTTTGTATACACCAATCATCATTCAGTATGTGCCTCACTTGTTGAAGGTGACAACTCAAAGTTCACCGGCTTTGATGCTTAACTTCAGCCTTGACCTTTTGTAATGCTTACAAGAGTTATTGGCTGGAATGATGGTGAGTAGTTCATGTAATTATTATTGCTGTACAAATTTACTTACTCTCCCCCCTCCCCCCCCCCCCCCCCTCCCCCCGCCCCACCCCCAGTTGGAATCTGCAAAACATTTGGGCTCTGGGCTTTCATTCTTTGAATTTTGAATTACAGATGGTACGTTTACCTCAGTACCACATGGAGGAGATGGTGTTGCAAACATGTGAGAGGTACGCTCCTCTGTTTTACATGAGTTGCATTGAAGCAATACATCACTTAGGAGGGACAAGAAGACATCAGGAGCTGCATTTATGCTGGCAGCAGTTAAAGGTGAGTTGTCATGGCAACAGGAACATGTTGTTTGCCGACAATGTCATTCTGCACAGACAAGACTTTGGCACGGTAGCTCTACTGGTCTGTGCAGAATATAAAGGCAGAGTGGACACTTTAGATAGTTGATGGCAGAAACTGATTGTGTAGCAGCTGGCTGGACACTGGTTGAAATCAAAACTGGTGCAATGTACCCAATATGTGTAAATAATGACTGTAGTGAAGCACTTGACATTTGGCAGTTTGTTTTGTCACTTTTTTTTCTTCGTACTACCTTTCACCAGCACCTCAAAATGCTGGCAAACCTAAATGTGATCATGCAATTATAATTTGCTCCTCACTCACTTCACACTTGTCTATAGTATGGGCTTTCCACTTGCAGGGCATGACCAAACTTTTAAATGGTATTAGCTTTTTCTGCCTCAAAGCATTTAACACCCTCCCCTTAGCTTACACGGTTTGCAGAACGATTATGGGTGGATCTCGATATGATCATTGATACCAAAAGCTAGTTTATTCTCCTTTTTGTAAAATATGGAGTTGTATATGCTTCTTTTTGACATATTTGCCACCACTAACCTCCCACCGCACACCCTGCAATGTTTTGTAAGCTAACTGTTATGGAATTCCATCGCAAAGCATATATAAAAACCAAGTTGTTGATAATTATTCATAGATTTCAGCCGCGATTTTATATGCCCTAGATATCGCGTCTCGAGATATGTCCCAGCTTAAATTGTTTTACAATGCCCGTAGATTCTGTATTTTATCGTCACAACTCACCTGGAAGTTCGAGAGCCTCACAAATAGCCCACCAAAAGATGCACTCGTAACGAATTAAGGGGCACGTGATTACTAGAAACGTTGCGCCGTATGTTGAAATGCTGTAAACATGTGAGCAGTTGATTTGGGTTTGTGCTTAGACTAATACTATGCTTGGAATTATCAATAGAGAGGCGTAGTGAAACTGGGTTGTAGCGGAAACAGGCCTTGAACATGTTAGCCCGTTAATGAGCTACCAAAATCATTTTTACGTAAATGTGCAATTGGACATCTAAATATCCGTAAATGTCCACTCTGAAACACCCGTGAGCTGTGGTCAGCTAAACCTAATAGTATTTATTTGCGCTACGGAGGGCCAATGATTAATAAATAGATTCACTCGCCTTTGCTCAGCATCCTGTTGAGGGCTGTACAAAAGGTACTATACCTTTTGTGGGAAACCATTTCGTGCCTGGCTATTTTGCAATATTGAGCAAGCATTCAAAATGGAACCAGTAAGCGATAATCAACGCGCTGTTTACATGTTTTAATATACCTGTCTGTATATAGAGGTATAAATGGGACAGTTTCCGCGAAAAGGTCACCCTTTTATAACATTATAATGTTATAAAAATGCTTCTTGTTTGCACGTAGTTTGTTCCGGCAACTAACGGATGGCATAAAAAATTAACGAACAGTACAAATCGATAGGTATAGGACCTCTGTTTTCTTGGAAACTGTCCCATATTTAGCGTCCTATTCAAATCGCTATATCTTTCGAACGGTTTGCGCTGTTGACTTCCTATTTTCAAAACTTATAGTTATACTCTATAGTAAAATATATTTAGGGGTCCTGCACTTGCTCCGTTAACAGTGTTGCCGCGATGTATCGCGATTAAATGTGGTGAAAGGCGATATATCACGATTAATCTTTTGTCATATCGCGAAATAAACGTGTACGGACGTAAACAAAGATATACAGAAATAAAATTTAGAAACGAGCAGAGAATAAGCATACATTTAAATGAAAATAATTTACTGTTACAGTTAAACCAGTTCAGTTTGAATTTTGCCTTTAGTTAGAAACAATGCAGCCTTTCATGCATGATGCCACGCCCCCACGGGCGCAACCTTTTCTTCTTAATGAAAATACCTAAGCAAAAATGCGCAAGTACTTGCTTGCTGGTTTAGCATATGGTAGGGACGTATGGCTCATGATTCCTCCACCGCAACAATGGATTATATTTTCTGTAAACAGGCTGCTTGAGAACATTGCGCAAGCTATCATGTAGCTAAAAACCAATTGATTTTTTTTGTGCCATCCAGTCATACGGCAGTTTTGAAAGCTTTGCGATCAACGCTCATGAAATCGTCAGTGGTAGTAAGTACAATTAGCGTAAGTACACGTATACCTGTACCATTCACCCCAACAGTGATAATTGATCATGAATACTTTAATATATCGCGATATAGGATGAAGGTTATTTTGCGGCAACACTGGCTCCGTACCACTATTGCAACGTTCTTAACCCACCGTGTTCAAACCCGCCATAACTTTCGGTAGGACTAATCAAATTGGTTAGCGTATCGAATCGTTCTGTTCGTTAAATTTTTATGCTATCCGTTACGGAGATACAGTTGAACAAACCGCGTCCCCCATTCATCGAGCGGGACGCAATTTGGGCGTGAATTGAATTGAAAACGTGCACGTAGTTTGTTCAACCGTATCTCCGTAACGGATGGCATAAAAGTTAACGAACAGGAAAGTCCAATAGCTAAGGGACCTCTCTATCAATAAACCGAACTTGAAGCGATTTGATTATACTCCTACCGAAAGTTATGACGGGTTTGAATCCGGTGGCGTATTGAACGTTGCAATACTGGCACAGAGCAAGTGCAAGACCCCAAAATGCATTATAACAGAGACATGGTGTAGTATGAGGTGCTGAAAATAGGAATTTAACAGCGCAAACCGTTCGGATCGAAGATATAGCGATTTGAATAGGATGCTATATATTATATAATTATATATATAATTATAATTATATAATATAAATTCACGAGCATCAAAATCTTATCTTTCCAAGACCCTACCCTTTAAGAAGTACTCCGGACGTGACATCACTAATCAACGTACTTAACGAAATGGGTTAAGTACGTTAATTAGTGATGTCACGTCCGGAGTACTTCTTAAAGAAAGGGTCTATTAAATAAGCATCGATTATTGATTCTTACATCAGAATATATCGTAATTCGGTTACCCTATTCTTGTTTGCATGACGACGACAGTCCCGTTCAATTAATTTTTAACGCGTAACGCGGGTATTCAATTATTCAAGTCCGCAATTGCTGGACATGAAGTCATTAAAAGGAATGAACAGCTAGCTAGTACAGCAGCTCGGAAGCTAGCATCGTTACGTTGAAATCAGTAGTAGAACGTTGTATATCTGTGCTTGTCGACAAAACGGTTTGTGAATCGTGCCGCGGTGAGGAAGCTATGTATACCTGATCGACACTGTTGATATACAAAATCACCTCAACAGGCTGGGCTGGTCATATTTATAACAAACTTTTCAGTGAATCTTATACTATAGTTATAGCATTTTTAAATCGACATAATTGACACGCCTCTCATTTTGGGGGGCCCTAAATCAATTGTCACAAATAACGCAATTTTAACTGCTCGAGTCACAATCACTAGAACAAGACTTGGCAAATGCAGTTGTCCAGAGTGCTTCAAATAACACATATCCTAATGTATAGTGAGCACTGAACATAAGTGTTTTTAGCATGTATACATGGTAATGAAATATTTACCTTCAGTTGATACGTACTGTTCTTATTTTCTATATGACTCTGGTGGACAAAAAAAGCCGGTAAGTGCGTACTGACACAACGTCATTTACTGTATTTACAAGTAGGCTAATATTATTATTTCTCCAATCAATGCAACTGTGATTCACCATGACAGCAGGGTGAAGTAAGTAGTTGTAGTTTTTTGGCTGATGTGACTTGCTGCGTTTACATTGCTCGCATGTACATTGGCCATTGCATGTCACCTTAATCTACGTGCACCGTGAAGCGAGAGCGAGTAAGTCTTTGGGGATAGTGTAAGTTAGTTTAATTGTTTTATTTCTTAAATGAACATCACTGAAATACACCATGAAGGCAGTAAGTGCTAGTATTTACTGTAATTAAGTTTAACTTAATCTGATGCGTGAAATTTACTCTATTTTCATATGTGACTGTGATCCTCCGTGAAGCAAGTAAGTGCTCATAGCTACAGTATATTAAACTGATGATATATTAATTTACTTCTATTTTATAAACTGTCATCCAACATGAAGCGAGTAAGTGCTAGTAGCTACTGCATGTTACGCTGATGTCATTTCCCAATATTTTGTCACGCCTACTAAATTGTGATCTACCATGAAGCTAGTAAGAGTTTGTAGCCATACTGTATGACGTGATAGTTACTTTGCTCGTATTTCTCACACCTATGTGACTCTGATACACCATGATGTGATATATGCCTTGTTTTGTTATTTCTTACGTCATGATCACCCACGCAGCAAGTAAGTACCCATTGTAGCAACTGTAATTTTAGACTGAAAATGTCAATGCATTTTGTTTTACTTTTCTTTGTAATACACCATCAAGTCTGTAAGAGCCTGTATACTATATGTTAGCCTGATGTGGTATTTACCTTTTCAAATTCATTGTGGTTCTCCATGAAGGCAGTAAGTGCTAATATCTACTGTAAGCTGATGTGTGAGATTTACTCTATTTCCTTATGTGACTGTGATCCTCCGTGAAGCAAGTAAGTGCTCATAGCTACAGTATGTTCAACTGATGTGATATTTACTTATATTTTATACACTGCCATCCGACATGAAGCGAGTAAGTGCTTGTAGCTACATGTATTGCATTATAGGCTGATGTCATATTCCCTCTATTTTGTCACACCTACTAAATTGTGATCTACCATGAAGCTAGTAAGAGTTTGTAGCTATATACTGTATGATGTGATAGTAACTTTTCTCTTATTTCTCACAATTATGTGACTGTGATACACCTGAAGCGAGTAAATTCCTAAGTTAGGCTGATAACACAAATGATATTTATCTCGACTTTTTTTCTCACATGTCATTGCAATTAACCATGAAGACTGTAAGTGCCTGTATCAACCCCAAGTTAAGCTGATGTGGCTTTATTTTCGTTTATATCTCTGTTGTCCACCGGCATGAAGCAAGTAATTGGTAGACTCATATGATATTTACCTTGACTTTAATCATATTTCTCAAACATGCATGCGTGCCTCTGTGATCCAATATGAAGGCAGTAAGTGCCAACATAATTTATATGTTAGGCTGATGTGATGCTTACATTTTTCTTCTTGTCTTCTCACACTTAATGAAGATAGTAAGTACTAGTAGCTATGTTGAAATGATGTTTATTTTATTCTGATCGGCAATCAAGGTAGTAAGTGCATACCTACAGTTTGAATAATGATGAATCGAAAGTTACCTTCAATCTGTCCTTATTTCACACTTACTGTATTGTGATCTACCATGAAGACAGTATGCTTATATGTTCATATGTGACTTTGGTGTAATATATTTATTTCTCACAAAATGTCATAATTGGGATTCACCAACTGAAGAAGCGAGTAAGTACTAAGGCTGTGATATTTGTCGTTAAGTTCTCACTCCATGTCAATGCGATCAAACACTTTTAGATAGTAAGTGCTTTTCTGATGTATGTTAGGCTGATGTGATAGTTATTTTGTTCTTGTGTCTAACACTTGACACTGATTTGCTACACAGCAAGTAAGTGCTTTTATACATGTTCTCTAATGTGATATTGACATCATTTTGTACATCTACATGTATATTTTGTTGTGAAAAACCATGAAGCAAGTAAGTGTGTACATATGTTCGGCTGATATGATATTTTGTCTACATAATTAATTTCACCCTCTAGTATGTAAGTACCTGTAGCTACAGTACAGTGTATGTTAGTCTGATGTGTATTTTCCATTTTATTATCAGCACCTCAAGCACGTAAGTGCTTTTAGTTCTTTATGTTAGACTAATGCAATACAATGTTGTTCTTATTTTCTTACAATGCCACTGCGATTCTCCATGAAGCAACAAGTAAGTAATGATATGTACCTACTGTATATTAGGATGCTGTGATGTTTATCTTGATTATCTTGTATTTCCACTTTTGTTAATTTGACATGATGATATTTACTATTTTCGGATATGATATTTATTGTCAGATCATCACATCAGCACTAGCTACTAGCACTTACTACCTACATAATGGATCACAGAGATATAAATATTTTTTTTTCTGCCATCCATGCATACTGTGAAATAATGGTAACTTAATTAATTGTACTGTTAGGATCAGTCTCGGTGCATGCAATTGAGTGATGAGTGTTATATTAGGCAAGCTCTTGCAAATAGAGCACATATTTCAGATTGAGTTGTCATTTTGCTTTACTCATGTATTGGAGAGAATTTGACAAGGTGGGTGCGATCTGTAGTAAAAAATCCAGAATGGTGTTGCGTTTATTTACTGGCATTGTTTGTGGTTTTGTGTTTTCAGATGCAAGCATTTTATACAACTATAGGTCAAAGGTGAGAAACCTTTAAAAATACACTATAATTATAATTATGTTTATAATTGTAACCAATCTGACTATATGACTTTGTGCTCCAAAAAGCTTATGGGCGTGTTGGTTTTCAATTGAAAGGAAAGTGCCAGGGAACTAATAAACAGCCCCATGCAGGCATACACGTAATGGCGTCTCTAGCGGCTTAGAATATCTTATAGAGATAGTATAAGATTCAGACAGATTAGGTCTTGATTTGTGAGAGTTATCAATATTTACATTTGTCAATTTGAAGGAGTTGATATCATAAACACTTGCATGTATAGGAGTCCTATTTCAAGATCTAATGAAAGCATTTTAAACTTTGCTGATGTTGCACTAGTGTCTGATCCACTGCTCTGATATTAAATTGTAGCTGTTAGTAAGCTTAGACCCAATTAATGTACATAGATATGGATTTTTAATAAATATAAATGATCCTGTATCACATATAGCCATTCCCTTGCTCTGCCACGTTGTAACTTCTAACTTTGTAAAAAGTGCCTTATTGAGAGAAGTAACTATATTGACAATAATTGCACCACACTTAGATGACTTTGAAGAAGCCCTCAAGCTGGGAGAGGTCAACGTTGCTTATGGTCGGGTGATGTTTATTGGTGCAGCAGGAGTGGGGAAGAGTACACTACTAGGGGCCTTGATGAATCAACTTCCAGCAGCTGCCGCAATGAGCACTGTCATGGCAGATACTAGGGAGGTGAAGTGCCAGTGGAAACGATTTGATACGAAAGATGCATACTGGTGTGACCTCACTGAAGACGATGAAATAAAAGAACTGGCAATTCTGGCCAAGCAAGTGACTGATTTTGGATCAGACAGCCTGCTGGAAAATCTTACAGAAGCAATGGCTGCGAAAATATTTCACTCTGCAGGCCCACCATTGCCCGCAGCTTCCCTTTCAGCTGAAAGCTATTCCTTTAAAACAGAAGCGCAGAAAATATATAAAGATATAATAACTGCTTCAATGGATCTTATGGATGAATCACTGGAGCCAACAGCGGACCAATATTTGAATGTGTGGGACTGTGGAGGACAGAGAGTCTTTCTGGATGTCCTTCCTGCATTTCTGACATCTCGAACTATTTTTCTTCTTATGTTTGATGCTTCGAAGGACCTACACGAGAGAATAACTGAGATATGGAACCAAGAAGGCATATCCACACCACAGGAGACATTAAATTTGAGTAGTGAAGATCTCATCATCCAGTGGATGTCTTGTATTACTACTACCCTATCAAACAAGGCTGTGAAATTGTATAAGGCACAATGCCAACATGATGCAGTTACTATTCCACCATTTCCTCGCATTGTTATTATAGGAACACATGGTGACACGATTGATGCACAGAAGAAGAAAGATGTTATTTCAGAGGTAAAGTCCAAATATGAAGGGAAACCAGTTTCAAACTATGTGTTAGACACTCTGATATTAGACAGCACTAAAAGAGATGACCCCGAAATCTGTCAAGTAAAGGAAATTGTAAGGAATTTTATTGACGATGAGCTCAGCATTCCAACTCCAATTGCATGGGTGCTGTTTCGCAAATTGTTATCTAAGCTAAGCACATCAAGACCAATCATTGCTTTGGATAATGTAGCAGTTATTTCGGAAGCTTGCTCAATCGATACAACCACTCTTCGTAGTGTTCTTAGCTTCTATCACGAGCTTGGTGCATTCCTTCATTATGCTGATATTGATAAATTGAAGGACAAAGTCATTACACAGCCTGAATGGCTGGTCAAACACCTTGGCACAATTCTTGCTCCAAAGGTATCTGGAAAGAGCTCCAAAAGTCCAGCAGATGCATGGAGGCTGCTAAGAGAGAAGGGCATCCTTGTTGAGGCATTGTATCAGGTTGTCTGGAAGTGTGAAGTGGATCCACAGGCATTTGCAAATTTATTGGAGCATTGCTTTTTGATAGCTGAGATTAGGCTAGACCCTTCTGAAGTTTCTACTACGATTTATGGCAAGACGTATTTTATGCCATGTGCACTTCCCATTTGCACAAGTGATGCCATGTTTAAGCCATCAGATGCAGTCACCACTGCTGCTCCACTGCACCTCACGTTCAGTTCTACATATGTGCCTCCAGGGTTTTTTGTTCGACTGGCCACAGTTCTGAGTAAATCTCATGAATTTAGGATCGCATTTAACCGCCCCATCTACTCCAATCAGATCACTTATCAGTATGGAGATGATGCACCTAATGGTAGGATTGATGATGTCACAATCTCAGGAACTAAGTTCAGCATTCGTATAGATACAGTACGACGATCAATTTGCCCAAATGTTTATACACACAATTTCCCTTCAACATGTCGCTTCATTTTGGAGCACATCCTAAGAGCAGCTAATGACCTGATTAAGTGGTTTCCATCCATTGAAGTTGCACCTGCATTTCAATGTGAATGCTCCAATGGTCTGTCACCTCATTTTGCTAAAGTCTCTATAGGGGCTGAAAGTTCGACTACTCTGAGGTGCAGTGGAGATAATATTTCAAGCCCCAATGCCGAACAGCAACTTTGGTTGAAAATTCCCCCTATTACGGTATGTTATGGGAACAATATAACAATTGCCAAAATAGTTATTATAATGATTGTGGGGGACACCATCCCTAGGGCATTTTATATATACACATTCACAGAACAAACTGTATTGTACTTTTTACATGCATATTGACAGGATAAGGAAGGCGTTCTATACAAAAATGAGATAGAATCTCTACTTAACGAGATGAAAGAAGAAGATTTTATTAATCTGTCAAAAGCTCTTGAAATAACTACTAGCACCACTAATATTGCTTTCAATGACAAGTGCAGAGCTGTTTGGGAATGGTCATGCAACATGAAAACACTTGCACGTCCATACCTTGTGTTTCACTTAAAAAGGACTGGTTTGCTTGCTTTGGCAGAAAGGTAAGCATCACTGTCTGAAAGAAAAGTTATAGCAGGCATACATGTGTATAACCCTGACTGACCAATGTAGACTGCTGAATGATGGATCATTTTTTTCTTTCTATATAGAATTAATCAAGGAGGTGTTCCTATAGCTACTGAAGCAGGTATAACTGCTCAGGGTACATGTATGTTTTATAAACTTTGTTTCAAATCAAAATTAAGTAATTCCTTTTTCTCCATCAGCCACACCTTCCATCAGGGAGCTGATGTCTATATCTGTTGGTAACCTGAACATCATCCAAAGTGTTGGTACCAGGTACCCCACCCTGGGGATATTCCTGCTGGAGGATGATAATGGAGTGTTGGTGGAAGCACTCACATTGGAGCACCAGCGAAATGCTGAAGAGATCACACGTGCCATCTTCCAGAGGTGGATTTGTGGTACTGGAAAGAAGCCCACAACATGGAGGACACTAGTTGGTGTTCTTAGAAAGAGCCAGTTGGCTACACAGGCTGATGCAATTGAAACTAAAATTAGTATTTAGCTGTGTACATGTATGTGTTCTCTGTGTATATTTATTTGTATATGTGGTTAGTTTTATGGAGATTTCAACTGTGTGGTACATTATATATATATTATTATTATTAGTACTTGTAAGAGCAAACGCCAGGGCTATCCTTGCTAGATCCTTGCAGGTGGCAGACATACAGATTGACGGAATGGACTATTGATATGTTAATTCATGATGTGTGTATTTGTAATTAATATGCGTAATATCTACATGTATATGCAGGAAGCAAAGTTCAATTAACCGTTACTGCATATAATTATAATTATAATTTGACAATGAAGCCAATTGGTGGGGTGGTCTTCCCAAGAGCCAGGCATGGCCGGTCTAGACAGTACTGATGTCTTTTAGCTAGTTTGTGTCTTAGCAACGTTCCACCTCAGACCACAGATGTGGCTTAGCTTTTAGTATTCAGTTCTATAATTGCCAATGTTGATAACCTTTCTTCTGAGTTCTGATCATGACACATGGTAGCATGCATGCAATGAATAGCAGCACCGGAATGTTAGCAAATGTCACAGTGAGGTAAAGCTTCTTGAAGACAATTAATCAGGTCTGTTGAATTCATCGTGATTCTTCTATTTTGCTTTCCATTGTCGATACCCTTTCTATATACATGGCTCAATAAGAAGATAGTTATTTGTTGTAGCAACTGAAGGTATAATTTTATTTCCTCTGCGCATCTGTCTTCCAGCAATGATTGAATTTGTCTGGAAATCACGTGCTACAGGTAATCAATTTATTACCTCGCCCAATACACACAAGTTATACTAAGAGAGGATTACGAATCTGCTTTCAAAATAAAGACACGTGGCATCAAAAGGGGGGAAGGGAAGGCGTTTGAGATTTACACAGAAGTAGCATTGATTAAGTGATTAATTAATATCGTATCCGTCCCCTCCAAAGAAAATATTATCTCTGACATCACTGAGATCTCACACATAATCGCTAGACACTTGTAACACCGGCAGTAATGAATTTAATGTTTAACTCCCTAGTCTAGCGATTATGTGTGAGATCTCAGTGAAGTTCTTTGGCTGGGAGGAATAGATTAATAGATCGAGGGGTTGCATGGCCTACGTCACGTCGCAATGTCATGTGACAATTTATATTGCTTTACACAACCAAAAAAATTTGCTCCGTAACGGATTGTTTTTGGCAAACATACGGTTACGGATCAGAAATTCCAACCGGTACGGATCAGATAAGCGTTACAGAATGTGACTGATCCGTTAGATGAAAGTTGTAGCGGGATGTAATACATCCTGTTAAAATCCGATAAAATATCCGTATCATATTACGTTTACAATCAGTAGCATTTATAATTACAATCCGTATCACACCGATTATCCAATTTAGCGTGCATGGATCTTCGATTGCTGCGAGGCTATGGGGGGTGATCACTGCCATAATTCGACACGCGCTCGCTTTTCGTATTCGGGTCGCGCCATCTCGTATTCGGGTCGCGCCATCTCGTATTCGGGTCGCGCCATCTCGTATTCGGGTCGTGCCGTCTTGTATTCGGGTCGTGCCATCTCGTATTCGGGTCGTGCCGTCTCGTATTTGGGTGGTGCCATCTCGTTACAGCTCCGTAACAGTACGTTAGGTAAGAACGTTCTGTTACAGCTCCGTTACAGACATGACATCACTTAGCCGTTTATTGTCGTGATTGCATAATACCATTGCCATCGTTCCGTACCAGGCTACGGTTTGGATCCAGGGAATTTGTTTTGCTTGTATAGTATACATTAAATCAGCCGAGTGCCGGCAGTACGCTCAGCTCCTTCCTCTCCGTGCATCTTCTAATTGGACAGTACGTAGGAACGGTACGTTCTGACCATGCAAGTCACATGCATATGACGACGATCTGTATAACTCAGCTCGTTTACCAATGGAAACAGTTACAGACATCAATGGTGTTCAGTTGGTAACTGTGTAGATATATTCATGCAGAGATCTAATACATCTGGAGATGTCTAGGTTGTCCGTGTGTCAGTGAACACACAGTGCTGGCTAACAGTAGAAGGAGCTGCAAGGGGAAAATGAGATCATGATAAAAGCTTGTAATAACCATCTTATACAAGATTGCCCCCTGCCATTGTCCCCTCTCCTCCCCAGACCTACTCAGATGTGTTAAACCTTAAATCCCCAGGTCCAAGTCCCTACGCATAGGACCAATATTTGAAAATTCTGCAGGTGTTTGGCATCCAATTCTGTACTGTTGTTTGATGTGTCTATCGCGCTAAATTTCAAATCTAATTTTTAAACCACACGCTTGGTTACATGATGTAAAAAAAATGCATGTGGTTCTTAAAAATGCATTGGAGAATTAAATTCTCACAGAAAAAAGAAAATGTACAACAAGTATAACTTTTTTTGAATGTTTTTTGAAGCATGATGTGTGTGCTACTTAAAACAGTCTATGGCAGTGATTGGTTTTGCCATATTTACCAAAAACGCACTGTACGTTTTCAAGATTTTGTCCATTCTATTTGCTATTCCAGCAACAAGCGATTGACAAATACCTATCCTTCATACGTTTGTCGAGCTAGCAAATTCCAAATCTACAATCTACATTTTTATTTGCTTAGTGCTGTTTTCCATTAACATGTTATTCTGCTCTTTGTAACATTATGTGTTGGTACTTGAAGTTGGTTTGCGATTTACCAAAAATGCATCTTTTAGCAATGCACTATTGACTGTAGTTGAATCTGAATTGCAAGGAAGCACCAGTATTTTCTGAATTGATAACCGTTTCTACAATACAATGAGATTTTGATTTGTTCTCTGCTCATGTGAGTTTGCTAAAAATTAAATTTTACTTGTGTCCTAAGCGTAGGACAACGGGGGATTAAAGGTAAAATTAATTGGTGGAATATCGCAGTACAATGCACTGCAAAGCTAGTGCTAGTATGAGGCTGCATAAACCAACTATCACATTAAAACTTTGTGTGGGAGGGCATATCCCCTCCCCTCTGCCTTGAAACTGTCCTAATTGAAATCCTAGATTTTTTTCCTCATGAATTGCAAGTAGGTTTTGTAGACATAGAAATAAATACACCCCTGTTCCACAGAAAAAAGAGTTTACAAGCCCACAGCCTACTCAATCTGGCAAGGACATGCTGCAAACCTACTTGTGTGTTTGGGGTTGGTGGAACCAATGCTGCTTGCAGCTACAGTATCTGGCTACCACGGTAACTGGGGGATGCAGGAACAGCAACTGTTGCCACAGCAGAGTAGTTACCACCTCCACTTGATCTATCCACTGTGAACACCAGGATGATCCCACTAGGTTCCCACAGCACCACTAGACATCCTCACTGATATATATGATTATGCATTGATGCAGCATAAAAACCATCTCTGTGCTGAAGGAAGAGGGGAGAATAGGTGATATAATAATACTTGCATATGCGTCTACAATACAACCCACACTACAATAGTACCGTCCAATCCTTTATATTAATCTGCATGCATGCTATACTGTACTATGGGTATTATTTGTTTGCACACCCTTACCCAATCAATGATTTTACACCATCCCCACAATGTACACAGTACACAGAAAACCATCCTCATATCCACCTTTATTGGTAGCCATTGGTGCACAATGAATGTGCTCAAGATGCCCAGCAGGTCACAACATACAATGTTATAGGTGGACTCAATTCCCTACACCAACACTGCTTGTGCGGGAGAGGAGGGGGTGAATAAGATGACATCACACAAGAGATTGCATACATTGTATGCTTCTACTCTGTCACACATGCACCATATACAAGGTTCATAACACAGCTTCCCCACACTGAACACCTGCTATCCTCATATCCATAGTCTGGCACACAAAAATTGTACCATGCAGGTGGTACATTTTTTGGTAGCCTAAATTACACTACTTGGTACAAACAAAACATTTACCAGGTTTGCCCACAGCAGTGGATATGTGGTTTGTATATACAATACAGTGTTATGGTCATATTGGTTTGCCTATAAGGTACACACCCATTTTGAAAGGGCCTACATGATCAAATTCGTGCATTGTTCTATTACTGAAACTTCTTTAGCAACCTCAGTCATAATATACTTCAACCTCCAATCGCCCTAGGACTAACTAAGGTGCTGAAAAAAACAAATGGCTGCTTTTAAAACTCTAACAATGTTTCGTCTTATTTAGTATTTAGTGCATGCTACTTGGTTTTCCATTATCTTTCATCTTGTGTTACAAGATGAAAGCATACAAACATTGCACATCCATCAATTTGTGGGCATTACAGCGAAAATGGGAAACAACTTCATCGTTGGTGATGCTGTTGTAGGAAAGATTTAAAATGAAATAAAAAGAATCAGAATTGTTCTAGAAGTGTTGCACAGGTCATCGGAGCAGGTCACCAGTGTCAGAATCGCATAAAGTGGTCGGATGGCACAACCACGGATGAAACAGTTCGGGGCATTGATAAAGAAGGCTTAGTTAGAGTGATGTGACGTACAGAAAGCGGAAGTGTTGCAATCTTGATGAGGATGCCGAAGGCCTCTTTTAGACATTTGGAAAATGAAACTACCCTCAGCAGTGACAAGGAGCCGGTGATACAAGCAATCAAAGAGAACAAGTTTGTGACTGGGGGGCAGGTCCAATGAAATTACTTCCTTAATTACTTTAGTGGTAGTGCAGAACACGTAGAGGGGTCAATCTTAACCAATCCATCACACATGTGTCTGAGTTTCAGAAACAAAATACTAAACATACTAACATATGTAAGGATATAAATTATTAACTCTTGACCTCAATAATTTCATGCTTTATGAGTTGACCACAATTCTAACCACTTATGTAAACAAGACTATTATCTTTTTCTACATAAGTGCCTTTTTTTTTATTTACATGCACAGCTGGCATCTATAGCTACCTTCCTATCTTTCAAATTCAGCTTAGGAACAGATAAATACGTGCCAATATCAATTTGAAGCCTAGATTTTACTACCAATTATAAATGGACACTTTTTTCTCATTTTTTCTTGAAGCAATATTAAGTACCTAGTCTTGGTGTCCTATGTTCAAGATTGCTATATGTAATGCCAAGGTGCTATTGAACTGCATTGCGCTGAAGTACAACTCTTAAGAATCCTTACAAAGGCTATTATTAACCTCAATGCCTCAATTCCTTTAGTGCTCGTAAAATAAGATAAAATAAAATAATTCTTAGCTTGCATGTGATGCAATGACGTGGGGGGGGGCACCTTACGATTAACATAGCACTATTTTGGATCCTTGCATGTTGTACATGTCAATAGTGCCTTTTCCTCGGTGAAAACACTAGAGGCTCTAAACAGCCATGGAGCAACTTAAGGTTTCCCTAAGCATTTATTAACCATGTGGGCTACAGGAGAGTCTGAGGATATGAATTGGTGATCACATTCTGCTTGAGGCAACAACTGTCCATACAGGCCAAGAAGAACCTCAAATTCATCATATCAAACTGCGGCTCCACAGCCAAGCATTCACCCATGTCACCATAAGAGGTAGCATGTCAAACGACCGCACATGATTGTGAAAACGTTAGTGTAGTCGATATTGCACCAAGGTTCGCTGGCAATGGAATGTGACATGGTACACTGACTGTTGGTGGTATCACATGTTTGGAACCATTTTTTGGGATCTGCACTGTTGATGCCTATATGGCCTACAAATATGAGTCTGAGCAGGCTTTTTCAGATCCCAAAGATGTTGACAGCTTTATTGCATTCATTGGCAAACTGGGTCACCAGCTGATTTTTAATGAATATCTAGAAGATGGGCGAACAGTTTGCCGACATTCAAATGAAGAGGAAGTCATTGAGGAGGCAACTATAATTCTATTTCTAGATGTACATGTATGAATTTGTATTATTTTTTTCTCTGCATTTTAGGCCTATGACGGTCACACTACTCACCACTAATTATGTACAACCAATGTATCAGATGAAAACTGAATCAACACCTTATGTGCAATGAAAGTGCACAGCATGCCATTCGAAATGCTCCTACTGTTGTTGGTTGCAGTAATATTGCTGCAAACACAATAATGGTATTCAATAATCCGTGATGAGAAAGGGTTAACCAATTCAAAGTATGTATGTGTAATTACTATTTTATATCCATTTCAACACTTTATAACACCGCATCCATGAGAGACATGGGGAAATTTTGGGGCATTTGTGAATATTTATAATTCCCTCCTATCGTTTTTTTGACTGGAAAAAAATATGATCAGAAAGCTCACCCATTTGTAAATAGTAATTTCTACTTTTTCTGCAATGGTGCTCTATAAATAACTCCCTGTTACATGAAAATATCGAATGGGTACGTGATGTGGTAAATGCCCTCGCATACACTTTTTTCAGAGTCATGTTTCCCACCACCTTGAGTATTACTGAATCAAAATTGCTGGGTTATACAACTATAGGAGTGTACATAAAAACAAGCCAAAGCTTCTATTGCACTCGATTTCAGCAGTAAGTTACAAGACATTTTCGCTCGCAGTAGACAGGGGGCGTGGTCCACTCATCCAAAGTGCCAGCGAAGGCAGGTTTTGCAAGTTATCCAAAGTGCCAGCGAAGGCAGGTTTTGCAAGTTCTACCAAAACATACAGTCTGTACCTGTCTGGATAGAGTCATGGTATGTTATTTAGTAAAACAGGAAGAAAGATTCTTGAAGTCTGCCCACGCAAAAATTCACTCGCGGTAATGCCGTTTTCTTATTTCATTACCTTGCACTGCATATCACACTGACCGTGAGAGTTGATAACTTAGAGCCATAATTTTAAACCATTTTCACATAGTTTCATACAGTTTTTACGCATTTATTGTAATGCTCTAGAAGCAATACGTTATTTTAAAAATCTGTACCTCGTACGCGATAACGCTAGAACCAATCAACTATGCAATGATGTTTCGAGCCAATGGTATGTCTGTTTGAGATACAAAAAATGCAACATGCCTCATAACAGTACATGTAGTGAAATTTCCACTTAAAACCAAGCAATTCTATCTAGAGGGAATTAATCATTTTTCGGTTTGCCCCAAAATAGACTAAATTTCCCCGCGTTTCTCGTGGATGCGGTGATAAATAACCCTACATTTGTGTATTAAAATCATGAAATGTAATTGGTTAATGTAAAGAGTGCTCATAAACTCACTATGGCTAGCTCAAATATAAATTCTCCTCCTGAATGCTAATTTTACTCTTCATGTAAATGCAATCATTTATAGTCTGAAGCACAATGTATGTCCCCTGAAATAGAGCACATATGGGTGTGAAGTTAAAAGCAAAAAAAAAACAAAAAAAAACCAACTGATTCACTTTCTCCACTTAATTTACAAAAAAAACTCATTCTGCTACAGTAATATCGAAAAATAAATGAATTGTTAATGGTAGATCGAACAAACACCTACATGTAGCCTTGTAGGCAAAAAGTGCTGTTTTAGCCTACGTGTAGATGTTCTATTGCAACCTATGGTCCTTGCATTCAATACCATATAAAATGTTGAACTTGAATAATGTAACATCATAAGGCTTCGTTTTTTAATTTGCTTTGGAGCTCATTCTACCATTGGCTCTTTAGATACACAATTAAGATGGAGGAGTGTACAAAAATTGCCTACAATTCCTAATGAAAGGTAGGAAATCGTGTGTGTTTGGCAAAAAGAGTTAAAAATTATATCTGCCTAAAAAAAGCGAAGAATGCTTCTTGTAAGTTTTTTTTGCAAATCGGAACTCCAGCTAAATGAGGGGCGTGCACCAACAGCATACATAGCACTAGCAGCATGTTGGCATTGTTTTCTGCCGCCACTTTGCAAGTAGCCTTCTTTGGTAAATTGATCCTCATTATTTCAAATGTTGGCTAAATTGTTTGTTCACTGTTTGGAAAACAAAAAGTGATTTGCAATGCCTACATGTATGCGTAGGTGACAATCTATCATTATAGTGTTTTCTTCTTAACTACTATTTATCCAACTAAGATTGGAGACGATAAGTTGAAATATACAATGCTTATTTGAATTAATTTCGAAGTTGAAATGTAGCAGTCCTAGATGTAGGACCACCAATGTTCTACATCTAGGACCAATGCCTGGAGATTAACAGTTAGTTAGTGTGAGTAAAAAAAGCAAATGTGCTAATGCTTCATGCAAGATACAACTCTCAGCCATTTTTAATGCACTCTATACACAGCCTTTCTCCATTATGTTTGTATACGCTGTGTACATTGGCCTATATATTATTATATGGGATAGATGGCCCTTCGTTTATAATAATAAAATCTTATAATATTTGAATCATAATAACTTCTGAACGGTTAAGGCTATCGACTTCCTATTGTCAACACTGCATACCACACCACCGGGTTCAAACCCGCCATAACTTTCTGTAGGAGTAATCAAATCGCTTCAAATTCGGTTTGTAGGTAGAGAGGCCCTATATCTATCTATTTGTTCTGTTCGTTAATTTTTATCCACCCGTTACGGAGATACAGTTGAACAAACTATGTGCACATTTTCGCACTCGATTTGCACCACAGATTTGGGCAAATTGCATTCCGCTCAATGTATGGGGAGGTGGGGATTATAACATTGGCGCGAATCAAGCAGGAAAACGTGCACGAAGTTTGTTCAACTGCATCTCCGTAACGGATGCATAAAAATTAACGAACAGAACAAATCGATAGATATAGGACCTCTCTACCTACAAACCTAATTTGAAGCGATTTGATTACTCCTACAGAAAGTTATGGCGGGTTTGAACCTGGTGGGGTATCGGATGTTGCAATACTGGCACGGAGCAAGTGCAAGACCCCAAAATGTATTTTACCGTAGAGAAATGGTGTGGTACGAAGTGTTGAAAATAGGAAGTCGATAGCCTTAACCATTCAGAAGTTATTATGATTCAAATGCAAAGCAATTTTATAAGATTTTATAATCCTAAACGAAGGGCCATTTTCTTGGAAACTGTCCCATATGATGTATGTATTCTTTCACTCGCTGTATACCATTTAGTGAATCCAAGTCAAGGAGCTAACTATTGCCTTGGTGAGGACATGACCCATGCTGCATGGACAGTCTGGCCAGTATGTGCGCGTGGAGCTTTGAGCACCCCTTAGTAGAATTTACAGGGTTTCAAATATACAGGTTGCTTTTTTCAGCACGCAGGTAGCCCAATACTTATACCTGCACTTGGTGCAGGTGAACATTCTAGCGGTTAATATGCATGCAGCATAAACAATATGCATGTGCGTAAGTAATAAGCTACATGGCATGGTTAAAAAGTACTGATATGCATGTACGCAAGCACAAGTGAGTACCCACAAGAGTGCTGTCTTGTTCACGTTAAAGTTACTTGCAAGTGCTGTCTCGTTCACGTTTAGCAACTTTCGTCCACACACTTAATAACTCAAAGGTGGACCACATGCCCTACACATCAAATTCATTTCGATACTCTTGAGGGAGAATATCACACAATTGCACAAATGATGATACCTCACACATGCATCATATACAATATATCACATAGCTTCCCCACACAGAACACTTACCATCCTCATATCCACAACAGTCCCACACACACAATCACTCAGTGGGCATCAACTTGTGTTGTGTAGCCTGACTTTGATGCACTCTGAAAGTTCACAATGCTGTAGGTGGATCCCATGCCCTACACTGACACAGCATCAAATTCATCTCCTAAGGGGGGGGGGGGGGGGGGGGGGGGGGGGGAGAGATTAGGATGACATCAGACCAGAGATAGCACACAATGATAGTTGCATGTGCTTCTACCATGCAACCCACATTGCTCATCAATGTCATACAGCCTCCCCAAACTGAAATAGAACACCTAACTTCCAAACAACACAGAAATGATGTAATCAACTATGTGTTGCATTGCATGGGTAATGATCAGCAGATGCTAAGCTCAGAAACCCTACTGCTACGTGCAGTACACTAATAGTGCAGCACCTTACATACTGATAGTGAAATTAATGAAGGGGAATAATGCACGTAAATCAAGGTGATACCACGTGTCTTCCCTCCCGCTCTCTCTAGCTCTCCCCATTTCATCTTTCAGAACAACCACTGTCTCTTACATGCGCTTGACTTACGTCATAGCAAAGCCACATCCATATTGAGCCCTGATGTTGCATGTGATCAGATCCAAAAACAAATCTGAGCCCCTTTCCTCGTCATCTGTTAATATTAAACACGTTAATACCAATTACGTCGCTGTGAGCTCGGGTTTCATCATGTACCGTCTTAATGATGACTCCAAATTTCCACAACGGAGTATTTCTGCAGTGTTCAAGTGCTTTTCGCACCCTGGTCTGCCAGGTCGGACTGCGAGCGTTTGTTGTTGTCGCGACGCCATTTTAATACGCGCACGTGGCTTTGTGGTCTACGGTGAATTAGTTTCGGATAAAACGTTGAACAGTTCATGTCATGACTGATGTCATACGTTAACAACTATGGAGCAAACTTGCTATTTAAAGTTTAGGGCGACTTTAGGCAAGTTTCGAAGCAATATAAGAAGATGATTTTTTAAAAGGCCTTGAATGAGCCGGTGTCATAGATTCATAGTCAGTACTAGTAGCTAAACGCTGGCCAATAATTCGCGCCAAGATAAATAATATCACAATCTACTTGCTACTTACACAGATTGATAATTAGTGCACATCCATGATGGAGGAACACTTTTTTGCTGAATGCACCTGAAATGGTACTGACCACTGTTGGAATTAGTATTACATTGTATTCTGGTAACCTACTTGTGCATATTAATATATTACATTTATTTCAAAGCTGGGAAACCTTTTATGCAACCCCAATATGATATGGGTATGAAGTGGTGGACTGGTAGTATTTTCGTATCACACACTGTACTCAGCAAGTGGAGCTCTTGTTCTTTAAATTCTCACCATGCATTACTTAGCACATACACGAGCATTTCATTAAAAATATATATATAATGCATGGCTGAAATCTGATATGAGAGTTTGAAATATATTGAGATAAATAGGATCCATATTGTCTGAGTAATGTCACATAAACACAAATTCACATTGTTTGTCGTGCCTGGCATATATACTTCAGGAATAAGGTTATATAATGCAAAGGTTATTCCCAAACTAATTACTTGGATGTCCTTTTACTACCCAAGCCTGTTCAGTAATACGAAGATAGAAATATTGCAACCTGTACCACCTAAATCCCCCATGTTGCATGGAGTGTTAATTGGACAAGTGGCGAAGATGGACCTTAAGCTTACATGTAATTACTGATCAGTTACGGAAAGTACACACACGCATTGGAAGTAATTGCCACTTACTGTTGTTACATCCTCTGACAGTGTTGATTGGTATATAGGTAATTCCATGATCCATTAATCAGATTGTTATTTAGCATAATCCGCCATATGATTTATAAATTTTATAATCTATATTGCTTGTAAGCATCAGCTTTCCTTGACCAAAAATGTAGCCAGTATGTCCCATTCAAACGGTACTGAATAATATTATAAGAAACATTCGGATGCAGACATTTCACCGCCTGCCTTTACTTAGCATGATATGTGTCCCAATAATAGATTAATATGCCTTCTGCACTTCACCTTATCGGCTAAAGATGAGCAAATTATAAAAAAGATTGTGAGCTGATTAACTAATAAAGATAGTGTTATTGAGACACGTACTTCAGTAATGAGCTATCATTATCATCACTGTTCAGCTGTGCAGATGTTATTAGTTTGGATGACATAATGAGAACGCTGTAGGCAGGAAGAACAGTATAGGAAAACAATCGGGCGAGTCATCCTAGTGTGGAATGTAGTTACATTCTATACGGGGGGGGGGGGGGGGGGGGGGAGGACAATTTACCCTCATGACCTATACAAGTTTCGTAACGTATAGATGTCAGTTAAATTCTGAACTAACTCGTAGGCCAAGGAATTAAATGTGTCCCAGGACAGTTTGCTCTTCGCCACGAATTGATGTGCCCTATGATTTCAATATGAGCTGCCATAACATAAATTAATACATCAAGGACAGGAATGAGCAGTATCACAATCAATGTTTATGAGCTATATAGGTCAGTATTCATATTCAGTTTCATCTCTTACATGAAGTACAAGACCACACACGATCCAACTCATTTGAGGCTCTTTCTAGAATATCCGTCACACAGTCCACAGTGGTACCACTCCTTGCATCCTGAACAGTCAATCATTTTCCTTTTGTCAATAGGCATTCAGAAAATTTCTATACTCAGTTGCTAATTCAGCTAGTTAACACTAACTCTTCTCTTCATTTTTCTCCACTGGAAACTTGCATGGAGAGAACCTGTTCTTCAAGGTATCTTGATAAATTCTGACTAATTTCACTCTGCTGAAACATACAATGACCATGTTGCATATACCGGTATTAGCCGGGTGAGCTATAGCTGTTGCAAAATAAGCCAGGTCATTTTCCCCGTCTTGCTGTTAAACTTTTATCATTTTGATGCTAATCACTTTCCCTGGACATGCCAAAACAGCTGCCACCTGTCATGCATGCGAGCACCAGCTAGGCCAGTAAAAACGTTAATTCTGACACCTTATTTATAAGCTAGGTTACCAGCAGTATGATCATTGTGGCAGGACTCCATGATTTGCTTCCTCTGGTGTTTGCTGAATCAGTATCACTTCCACCCACATGCCTTTCTTTGCATGCTACTGAACACTGACGTAAGCGAGTGTATTAACAAGTGGACGATCAATACCTGTTTGCTTTTCATCGAGGGAAGGATTCCTCTTTTCATTAGCGGCGCAGGGTACCTGTGGAGTGTGGACATCGTTCCTCGTTGTCATATGCATCTGTCCTCTCATCCATTTAAGCAGCTGTAGTATAAGTCACATGCAATATCTGAAAAGCCAGCTACGCTCCTTAATCCTTATCGCCTTTATCGGTGTAGTGATTCAAAACTTACACCACCTGGCTGCGGACTATGTATATAGTTTGAAATCAAAATTTACGGCACAATGTCGGACCGCTTACTCCGTTGGGGGACAATTTACTCTAGAGTAAAATGTCCGGTTAGGACAATTTACTCCGGAGTAAAACGTCCGGTTAGGACAATTTACTCCGGAGTAAAACGTCCGGTTAGGACAATTTACTCCGGAGTAAAATATCCGGTTAGGACAAGTTACTCCGACGGACACTTTCCTCCGTGACAGCACTATATGTCAAAGCATGTGTACATAAAAGAGGTGTATCGAGCCTACATTTCAGCGATTTCAGAATGGAACAATAAAAATTTGAGATTTCTTTGTGAATGAGGAATAATTATAAAAAATATTTTAAAAACTTGTCACCATGTTTTTGGTCTTATAATGATCGTCCTGGACCAAAATTTTTGGTGCAATTAAATAATTCATTTTAGATACTATCCCCCTCCCCCCCCCCCCCCCCCCCCCCCCCCCCCCCCCCCAAAAAAAAAAAAAAAAAAAATAATTGTAATGTCATAGCTATATCCCATGGGCATCACATTTGACCCGACTGGTAGGGATGAGTCTCCATTCATTTAAAAAAAACCTTTAGCAAGCATGGAGGTACTTCTATAGAGTACTAACTTGAGATGTCAAGCATGCACTTCTAGCTGCTAGATTTACTGCACTTCAAGCTGCTATAGGATGGAGTATAAAAGACTGCGAAACAATGGTATAACAATAATAAAGCCCTATATTTAGCAAGTTGTAGTTTATCATAAGCTACATATAGGATAATTTTAAAAACACCAACTTTCTAGAGCCGGAATGGTTTTGTACTTACTTGTATATGTTATCAGTTGGGAACAATTCCATGCAAAAAGATCCATCAACAATAAAAATGTAGAATTGATTCTTCTCAATTGAGCTGGGTCCATGCATAGATCCTGTTCAGTTATAATTATGCCAACATGATCTCGAGCCATTGTCCGTTTCTCTTTGTCATGTGCATTGTTTCTAGACGTGTAGTTTACTTATTGCGAAGATTGTGTGTTCAATTTATGTGTGCATTTCCATTGTATCTTAATGGTGTCATTGTGAGGCCTTTTCATAATCACCCCCAATTATACAATGTATTCACTTGTTTTTTCACCCGGCACAATTGTCTAGTAACAGTTTCCAAAGCTGACATTAATATTTAATCACCGGTTCACTTATCTGTCAACAAATTTATCACTGCAAAGCTGACAAATGCAATGCTATGGTTGTTAAGAGGATGAACGTAAGTCGTGCTGTACACCATCTGCTATGGAAGGTACTGTGTCGAACCGAGTCATAATCATCATTTTATTGTTTGGAAACAGAAAGTGGACCATTTCATATACATATTCAAATCCTCCTGCAATGTATACATGTATAAGATAATACATTATGCACGTATACGATGCAAAGTAATCATACGCATGTAACACGGGATGTAAGATATCTATTTTACTATGCATAATTTAATTGAAACAATGATACTGCATGTTAATATTACATACATTTGCATGCGAAACAAGGTCACTGAATATTTTATATAGGACTGTATGTTTTTCAGTGTATCATGGCCCTTGCTTTCGCACTGACCAGTGTCAAATTCATCATATACATGTGGGAGTCGGACAACAAAGACCTCACAGCAAATCTGGTGCATGGCCTAAGTGAAGTATATGTTGAGCCTTGATAGCAAGTAGGCTGCATATATCTACACAGCACCATTGGGATACAAACCTGCAGGTTATAAGCTCGCTGTAATTCTAGTCACATCTCAAAAGTTTTACTTTGGTGTTTATTCCACATACAATTAAATATTATGCTGCATGCATTATCAGCTAGCAGCTAGAAGTACAGTTCATCCTAGCAGCTTGAAGTGCAGTGCATCCTAGTAGCTAGACTGAAGTGCATCTCAGAAGTATACCTCCATGCATGCTGCAAGGGACTGATGAAGGTTTTTTGAATTTGAATTAATGAATGAGACTCATACCTCAGAGTATACCAGTCAAGAGAATTATCTATAGCTATGACATTAAAAGTGCTATTTGGGGGTAGTATCTAAAATGGATCATTTAATTATAGAGACCAACAAATTGGCGATTGTGGTCTAGGGTTTGATGATGGAGCAGCAATCAATTCCTGTACACGGACAACAAAGTGACATTTTTATCATGTTTTCAGTAATAATTATTTATTATGATGTATATTGAACTTTGTGTACTATTACATGTATTGTGGATTCTAAAAAAATTTTTTACAAACCAAGAGACCAAAAAATTAGTGACAAGTTAAGAATAAATCATCATTCACATGCAGAGAAACCTCAGTTTTTGAATTATTCCATTCGACAATCGCTGAAGTGTAAATGTAGTCATGCATATATTGCCTTGATTACTCCTTCCCATATTTAGCCTCCTCATTCATCAGTGTTTTCAATAGTGCAAACACTGGCACTATAGTGGAGGAAGCTTCAGATATCTTACTGTATTTGTATTCTACAAGAAGCCATTATTTCATACAAGGTAGATAGATTTGGTGTCTCCATTTAATGTTAATATGTTCTTTTACAAGGCCAAGACACAATAAAATGTTTTGTATCCATATATCTAATTTCTGGTGTTGTTTCGGAAATATTGAGTGATCACTCCAGGGAATTGTATTGTAGCTAGTGCTGCCGCGATATGGTTCTTTGCCGATATCGTCTATATCGCGATATATCATTGTCGAATTATTTGTCAATGATCACAGTTTTCAAGTTGAAGCTGCGTTGTTGGTGACACAAGAACCAACACATAAACCGTCCTCAGTATCATGCTGTGGGGCTGCATGCAGGGGAGAGGGATGGAGATACCGTATAGAGTAGTGAATTCTATTTCTCTTATGTTACCAAACTGCATGGTATAGTATCTAGCTATCTTAGCCTTGACTGCATGTGCCTTCAGAATGGCTTGCTCCACGGCATGGTTATAGACACCAGAAAAGAAATAATGGATCCACTTTATTTTAAAATCCTCTGTAAAATTACTGTGTAATTGCATGAACATAACTGAAAAAAGTGATTCCCAAAATGAATTTACAGTCAATGTAAAGTGGTTTGTATTGTAATTTTGCCCCTATACACATGACCCAGGCCCCCTCCCATGAGAAAAAAAGGAAAGAAAAAAAGGCAGTGTTTAACGATAGTATCTCCACAACCATGAACTTTTACGTGACAATATTTCATGCAGGAAATAATATGGTGAAAAAAAAAGGTTTCATTCATGCACATGCATTTTCTTTCTCCACAATCTACTAGTAACAAATTGCACATTTCAACATTCACTTACAATCTACTACTAACAAATTGCAAAGCTGTCATGTACAAGTCAATTGATGGTTACAACTGTGGTCAAGAGGGTGAACAGTTTCCTGCAAGTCACCATCTGGTAAAGGAGCTATAGATTGAATATAAGGTACTGTGACTTCATAATCATCATCATTTCTGGAAACAGCAAGTGGACCATTCCAGTCGATACCATAAGTATTCAAATCCTCCTGCAAAACAATATATAATTCACATAATCATGTGTGTAAGTATATGTACCAAATTTATTTCCCTTCAAGTCATATCTGTATACAGTATAGCTGGGGTAAGCATATTATTGTGCGGGCAAGTCTTAGTAACCAGCTATTAGGCATACAATATATTACCTGTATGGTGTTGATAGCAACACCATACAGTAAAGTCATATAGTTTTGGCATGCAGCTTCAGAGCTCTGCAGCTGCATGCCGAAACTATATGACTTTAGAGTGTACATTCAAATAAAATTCTGCATTCATCAATCAAGGCCATGCTACATGCTGATGCGGGACAGTAGAAAGGACTTCACAGCAAGTCAGGTAGCCTAACGTTGAAATGAAGTATTTCAGTCAAGTCTTAACCACCTGCAAGTTAAAAGATTGCTGCACATATACTGAGTTCTGCTAACAAACACACAAGTAGGTGTGAAACATCAGACACCTATAAGCTATCTGGTTTATACAGTGTTGTGTGCTTGTGTCTTGTTTTTAGTGATTTTAAAATGTATGCACAATTTTTCCAATATCAAAAATGCCATACCTCAGGTATGCTTTCTGTATTAGATTCCCCACTGATCCATAACTGGCATGGTGAAAGGTTGCCTTCAGAACTTAGAAGATGCTGATTCCATGCCTCCTTAAATACTTGTAAGCTATTATCGATACAACTTAAAAATACATAATGGAGACAACAGACATGTACTTCATTTTCACAATCTAGCAGCCCCTCCTCTTCCATGGTATAGAACAGATTGTGTGCACAGTGTAAACTCATCTCTCCATAACCTCTCAATACACTGATTGTGGACACTGACCAGTAATAAAGCTACCTGGTCCATGTAATGGATGTTGTAGCATTAGTTGAACAACTTCTGTATTTTCTCCACCTCTGTCTGCATGGATTCCGGTTGGTAGCCCAAATTCTCTTACAGATGCAAGAAACAACTGCAGAACTGTGTCTGCTCGATTGTTATTGGAGCAATGTAGGTATATGATTCGACGACTATAGCCATCAATGCCTCCATGAATAACAAACCATCAGCTGAAAATCAATGATATCTACATTATAATTATATAAAACATTTGGACATTCTACTAAATTGTGGCATTACATGTAGGATCCCAATAATTTATTTTGATGTCCACCAAGTTTCCTAAACAATACAGATTGCAATATTGGAAACTTGGACGACCTGGCAAAACTCCAAGTTATAGAATTTTTTAAGAAAGGCAAGAAAGAGAAATGGTACTTTTAAAGATATTCTATTTCAAAAGTGCCACTTTTGCATGTGTGTATAATATTTATATATCACTGCATTTTACCAGGCAAGTGCCATCATAAATCTAATGAGAGCTCTGCTAAGGATGCAATCAAGGTGTTTGTATACAAATATGTGTAACTCAGTTAACACCACATGTTATTGTCCATGCAGTTACATGTACATATGTTACTGCACAGTTGTGTACACATGAACATGTAAGGATGGGTGTGACGTCCTAGTCAAAATGTTCCTCCTCCCTCCATGCTAGCAGGCTGAACTCTCTCCATCCCCCTGCGCCTCAAGTACAGCAGTGTGCGCCAGAACATTACTTAATATGACTGTGGCAGCTGTGGTGTTGATGACTTCATCAAGATGACTCCAGGCAGCTAATAGTACCACCTTCCAGTTTGGAACAGAGGTACATGTACATCCAGTCATGTACATACATGAAAATTAAAAATCCAAATTTTATTATTGTCCTGTTTTCATCCCTCCCCCTCATGACCCCTCCCTCTTGTGGTCCCTTCCCTCCCTCTCTACCATTCTTGACCACTCCCTACATCTCTCAACCACTCCCTTTGCTAATTTCTCTCCCTCATACTCCCCACCTACCATCAGACGTCTGTATAGAGGATTGCTGGCTAGCTCCAGGAAAATGGTTAGATGCCATCAGACGTATTGCTGTGATGGAACTCATTTTGCAGTTGCTTGCATATACATGCAACTAAAAATTTTTTAATGACACACAAAAATGTTAAGTCACTTAAGTGTTCACAAACCCCTAACATATGTACTGTCACACAAACACATCTGTGTCGTCGTCAGGCATTCACCGGGTATAACAGAGAAGTATACTAGAACACGAGAGTACTAGGCCTAGTATTATTGTAGGTGGGGTGTGTCTGGTTATATACATGATCTGCATGGTACCGGTCTTATTGTTAAATTAGAAGATCGATGCAAAGTGAGCAGAGGTCCAAAGGACACGTCACTCTCGGGTTCTCATTGGTGCATGAGCTTAACGACAGTACCCTACGCATGTGTCAGTATGTACTATGGTCAGAACGTACCGTTCTTACGCACTGTCGAATGCACGGAGAGGAGAGGAAGCTGAGCGTACAGCCGGCGCTCACAAGCATGGCTGATTATATACAATTAAGTAAAACAAATTCCCTGGATCCAAACCCTGGTACGGAACGATGGCAATGGTATTATGCAATCACAAATAAACGGCTAAGAGGTATCATGTCTGTAACGGAGCTGTAACAGAACGTTCTTACCCAACGTACTGTTACGGAGCTGTAACGAGATGGCACCACCCAAATACGAAATGGCACCACCCAAATACGAGACGGCACGACCCGAATACGAGATGGCACGACCCGAATACGAAACGGCGCGACCCGAATACGAGATGGCGCGACCCGAATACGAAAAGCGAGCGCGTGTCGAATTATGGCAGTGATCACCCCCCATACGAGGCGGCTCCCCTTTTCGATTCTCTGGCCTAGCCGCCTAATTAGTTACGACGTTGGCCTAGTGATTTCTGCCGAGAGGTAAGTGAGATTGAGCATGAAATAGAGAGGGCAGAAAGTGATCGAACCGTTATTTTTCCTAACTCAGGAGCCTATAAGGCCCCATCACCGCTTCTACCGCTGCCTGCCTTGGCATGCACGCTCTTTAACTACGGCCTACGCTGTCACTGTTGAATTTTCGTCGCACAGTTTCTTTCAGCCAATAACATGTGTACTTGTAATGTAATGACATCATGCAACCATAGACTCGATGAGCATCTTGTTACTTATATCATCACAGCTGTGGTCCTCAAAAGAGACGTGTCAAGAACTTATTGTGTGCATGCCTCACTGAGTGTCAATGCCAGTCACATTCTCCTAGCCAATGGTCACAAACGATGGTGCTGTTCAGTTGCATTGTCTCCTATCAAAAGAAGTGCCAAGCATCTACCTTCAGAGTGAAGCAGCTTCCATCACCCTCATAGAATTGGGAGTGCAGAACGCTGAAAGGTCAGAGAGCACCCAGTCCCATGTGAGATGGCAAGACACCCAGAAGCTTCTGCATAGTCACCAGGCATCTAACAGTCTCTGAAGGCAGTGCAAGTCTCAGGTTTCATTGCCTTGGTGATGGAACCCTATGTATCAGTATGAACAATGCTCAAGGAGTTTAGGCCTGCTGGTCAATACAAAGAGGTGTTTGACGTCATTCTTCAGTGGATATATGCCCTTATTCCTAAGATGAAGTGGACAGAAAACCTTTGCCTTGACACCGGCTGTCTTCATGTGTTAACAGAAACCTGACCTTTGCATCCTATATAGACAGGCCATTGGTGACTTGACGTTGGAGCAAAAGACTACATAGTAGATATATGGTGCCTCGAGCTGGGAGGCAGTCAATGCCTCCACCCAGCTAGCCTTCAGACTTCCTGTGACGCAGTCAATGCCTCCACCCTGCTAACCTTCAGATTACCTACATGTATGAGGCAGTCAATGTCTCCACCCTGCTAACCTTCAGACTACCTATGACGCAGTCAATGCCTTCACCCAGCTAGCCTTCAGACTACCTGTGAGGCAGTCAATGTCTTCACCCAGCTAACCTTCAGACTACCTGTGACGCAGTCAATGCCTCCACCCAGCTAACCTTTAGACTACTTGTGAGGCAGTCAATGCCTTCACCCAGCTAGCCTTTAGACTGCCTGTGAGGCAGTCAATGCCTCCACCCAGCTAACCTTCAGACTACTTGTGAGGCAGTCAATGCCTCTACCCAGCTAGCCTTCAGACTACTTATGAGGCAGTCAATGTCTTCACCCAGCTAACCTTCAGACTGCCTGTGACGCAGTCAATGCCTCCACCCAGCTAACCTTCAGACTGCCTGTGACGCAGTCAATGCCTCCACCCAGCTAGCCTTCAGACTGCCTGTGATGCAGTCAATACCTCCACCCAGCTAGCCTTCAGACTACCTTGGAGGCAGTCAATGCCTCCACCCAGCTAACCTTTAGACTACTTGTGAGGCAGTCAATGCCTCCACCCAGCTAACCTTTAGACTACTTGTGAGGCAGTCAATGCCTTCACCCAGCTAGCCTTTAGAAGCTGCCTGTGAGGCAGTCAATGCCTCCACCCAGCTAACCTTCAGACTACTTGTGAGGCAGTCAATGCCTCCACCCAGCTAGCCTTCAGACTACCTATGAAGCAGTCAATACCTCCACCCAGCTAGCCTTCAGACTACCTATGAGACAGTCAATGCCTCCACCCAGCTAACCTTTAGACTACTTGTGAGGCAGTCAATGCCTTCACCCAGCTAGCCTTTAGACTGCCTGTGAGGCAGTCAATGCCTCCACCCAGCTAACCTTCAGACTACCTATGACGCAGTCAATGCCTTCACCCAGCTAGCCTTCAGACTACCTGTGATGCAGTCAATGCCTCCACCCAGCTAACCTTTAGACTACTTATGAGGCAGTCAATGCCTTCACCCAGCTAGTCTTTAGACTGCCTGTGAGGCAGTCAATGCCTCCACCCAGCTAACCTTCAGACTGCTTGTGAGGCAGTCAATGCCTCCACCCAGCTAGCCTTCAGACTACCTGTGACGCAGTCAATGCCTCTACCCAGCTAGCCTTCAGACTACTTATGAGGCAGTCAATGTCTTCACCCAGCTAACCTTCAGACTGCCTGTGACGCAGTCAATGCCTCCACCCAGCTAACCTTCAGACTGCCTGTGACGCAGTCAATGCCTCCACCCAGCTAGCCTTCAGACTGCCTGTGACGCAGTCAATACCTCCACCCAGCTAGCCTTCAGACTACCTTGGAGGCAGTCAATGCCTCCACCCAGCTAACCTTCAGACTACTTGTGAGGCAGTCAATGCCTCCACCCAGCTAGCCTTCAGACTACCTATGAGGCAGTCAATACCTCCACCCAGCTAACCTTCAGACTACCTATGAGGCAGTCAATGCCTCCACCCAGCTAACCTTTAGACTACTTGTGAGGCAGTCAATGCCTTCACCCAGCTAGCCTTCAGACTGCTTGTGAGGCAGTCAATGCCTCCACCCAGCTAGCCTTCAGACTACCTGTGACGCAGTCAATGCCTCTACCCAGCTAGCCTTCAGACTACCTGTGAGGCAGTCAATGCCTCCACCCAGCTAACCTTTAGACCACTTGTGAGGCAGTCAATGCCTCCACCCAGCTGGCCTTCAGACTTTCTGTGACGCAGTCAATGCCTCCACCCAGCTAACCTTTAGACTACTTGTGACGCAGTCAATGCCTCCACCCAGCTAGCCATCAGACTACCTATGAGGCAGTCAATGCCTCCACCCAGCTAGCCTTCAGACTACTTGTGAGGCAGTCAATGTCTTCACCCAGCTAACCTTCAGACTACCTAGCCTTCAGTTCTGTGGCTAATAAAAATGTTTAGAGCACTACACATCTGCCTGGTCTGCTTAGTGATGTCTGCCATCCTTGGTAGAGCTAGCCTGTCTAGGTCTGTGTGTATGTATACTTGTCTGTGTGTGCGTACTTGTACGTGTTTACGAAAATTAATAATTAAGTTGCGGGTAATAATTTTATGGACATGTGGTGCAAAATGGCAGGTAAGCAACGCGTTTTCTGATGTATCATTTCGCTGCTCTTTATTATAGGAATGCTTACCGAACGTTACAATTGAGGTAGCTCCAGTATACGCTAGTCTTATCGATCAAAGCACTGCAGGCAAGCCAGTCCTGAGGTACGTATGCCATGGTGTTTGTTGGCCGCCTATTGTAAGATACCATCGGATGAAGTAAACTGTACTAGTCAAGCATCTGGTAAGTAAGCCGCTGATAGCGTGGCTATGACTGAAAAGTTAGGCTTACCTTGGCAACATGGCGCGGGCACTCAACGTCTCTCTGCTCAGCATATCGAACTCGTCTCTCTCAGGTTGGTTGTGCATCCCCTGTCCTAACAGGCATTATCCTCTTGTTAATAGCCAGCGTTGTACTGGACTTTGCTACTTCAGGTAAGTAGGCCTACTGTAACTGAATTTTGATTCCTCGTAGTGTAAAAGCTACTACGCAAGTACCTCTCTCACTGACACTTCTCAATGTAAGCGGTCGTGTGGAATTGGTTCATAAGGTCTGTTCTTCCACAGATGAAGTTCAAAATACATGTACTCCAATAAGGTAAGTGTGGACCTTGCTACTTGTTCCCCTATTTCACATCTTGCTGTGCCTGTTAGGACAAGCGGTTCCAGCTCGTCGACGTGGTCTATGACAGAGAAGCGTGGGACTGAGGAATTGGAATACATGCCCTAGCCAGGCCTGTTTGTATGTTGTGTATTTTTTGTAAAAATATTTATAATGTTATTTGAATGACACCACTATTAAATGGGAGGGGCTCTAAAAGTGAGCATCACGTGCAATGTAATGGAAAACGTTTGGTACGGATCCGTTACGGATTTGTTACGGATCAGATTTCCATTTGTAACAGATCCGTAATTACAATCCGTTACACCTCTTTTGACAAATCGACTGCTACGGATCCGATTCGGTATCTGTCAATCGGATCCGTAGAACAATCCGTAACAGACGAATTTCTGATCAGTAGCGGATTTTTTTTTTTGGTTGTGTATATTGGGGGCAAGCGAGTATGGCGCGTCAATGGAATGAAGCGTATTGTCAGAGTTTATCAGCGGTCGCCCGAGCCAGATATGAATCTAAAGTGTTGCAAGCAGGTTTAGGCGTTGACCATTGCTCGATCGACTATCTAACTCCTGCTGTTCTTTACTTTGCCAGAAATTGGCAGATGGTACAGGAAAGAACCTTACATACCTTGGCGGGTGGTAGGAAAGAACTTTACATGTCCGATCTCTTCGAGCACCCGACAACGCAGCAAGTTTTACTCAATAGACGTGCTATACTATCCTTACGCTTTGCCCCCAATGTAAAATTCTACGTATAAAATCGCTTCGTCACATGACATCACGAGATCCATGCAACCCCTCTGATGAAGCGTCCAGCCTGGATTTGATTGGCTGGTTTTTAACTAAACCCCATCCTCCTAGCGTGGAAATAGCGTAAAAACCATTCTGGGATTGAGCGTCCAGGGTGGGAATAGATATATATGGTTCTAAAACCTGGTTCTGTCGAACAAAAACCATGTTGAAGAAATAATTATTTCATCCTCTGTTGGACAAAACCACAGGGTAACCTCATTAGTCTCTCGTGCCATGACGTATTGTATGTATCCATACATTACGTCATGGCACGAGAGGCTAGAACCATGGATTTTTGTTAAAAACCAGGCTGGACGTCTACAACTTTTCCCTGTGAATGTAAGGGGCGTAGCCGTAGGGTGGTAATCAACTCGCGGACCGCCATATGCCTGGCTCGAGTACTGGTAACTGGCGCGTAAGCCGATACCAAGATTTGTTCTGGAGTGTTGACATTAACTTCCCAAAAAGTGGGCTGAGTGCTATATCATTAGCACTGAGCAAGCCAGGAATGTGGAGGAGAAGCATTCTAAATGCAAGCTGTGGTTTCAGCAGAGACTCAGAGTGGACGAATAACTGCCCTCAATACGTAAGCAGCAGCTCACACATATATCCTGACAATTTATAAAATGTAGAGCAACTACTTGGGGATGTTTTAAAATTGTTAAACTGCGTTTGCATAGTTGAAAGATGATGTGATTGTAGTTTCCCGTCCTCCGCCCGCGTCATTATAGACCACCCGCGTAATGTCACCATTACGTCCATTATTCTAATTATCGGAATACCGGTACTTTTAATTTCAGTAGAGATGCTGGTTCACGGTTGTATGCGGCTGGAAACTAAGTCAACAATTAGATCATTTACGGTATTACCATATATTTCTTAACTGATGGCTCATTATAGACATCTGATGTTTAAAAGCAAACCATAACTCACCAGAACTAGCAAATCAAAAAGTGAAAACGAACTCAAACACTGCATTCCTTTTCCTGTCATGTCCAGTCAATGCGCACAATTGAAATTCCACATAGATAGCATGCGCATACCGTTTAGCAAGGTCACGCGATACGTATTTAGAAGGAGGGCGTTACTAAATGCGATGACGTAGCCTTTGGTGACTGAACTGGAAGGTATGAGTACTACAGCGATGCTCAGGAGGCATGTGGCTACCAGAATTTACTAACCTGAAGTGGCAACGCATTTTCTGTCACCACGAACAAGCTGAGCGTATTGCATGAATAATCGACGTACGTTGTGGTTTTGCCCTATACATTATAGGTATGGATTACAATTTCCATACATTGCAGAGTGTGTGGGCAGAGGCTAACGAAGTACAGGGCAAAGAAAAGAACCAGCTCTGAGTGCATAGCATTCTCAGCTGAGCTGAAAATAGCTTTTGACATTGACACATCTGGGGATGATGTATAACCCTGAGATGTTCTGCATGCATGCAATGTAAGCTGGGTATGTAGAGAACCATCTGTGCCATCACAAAGTGAGTGCATCACAAATGTGTAGTGATGCTATTTGAGTGGCAAAACAAGTAAACATGACATCATAAGAGGTCATCTTGAGAAGATTGCCCCTCCTCTAGTTCTCCATAGTGAGCCTAGCCCACCTTTGGCAAGAGATAACAACCTATCAATGCTAAAGGTACTGAAGTGTGCACTGTGCTCCAACACCCTCTCACAGCCACTGGAACTGCTGTGTGGTGCTTTGGTGTGCTCCAAATGCCTCCGGGAGTGGATAGCAGCATATGATGCTGTGAACCGTCCATGCTGCTCAGAGGACGGATAGTCCTCTGCTGCTCAGAGATGGTCCCATGTTGCTCAGTAATGGTCCCATGCTGCCCAGAGGATGATCCCATGCTGCCCAGAGGATGATCCCCTGCTGCTCAGAGGATGGTTCCCTGCTGATCAGAGGATGATCCACTGCTATTCAGAGGATGATCTCCTGCTGCTCAGAGGATGATCCCCTGCTGCTCAGAGGACAGTCCCATGCTGCTCAGAGGACGGTCCCCTGCTGCTCAGAGGACGATCCCCTGCTGCTCAGAGGACGGTCCCATGCTGCTCAGAGGATGGTCCCATGCTGCCCAGAGGATGATCCCCTGTTGCTCAGAGGATGATCCCCTGCTGCTCAGAGGACAGTCCCATGCTGCTCAGAGGACGGTCCCCTGCTGATCAGAGGATGGTCCCCTGCTGATCAGAGGATGGTCCCATGCTGCCCAGAGGATGATCCTCTGCTGCTCAGAGGATGATCTCCTGCTGCTCAGAGGATGATCTCCTGCTGCTCAGAGGATGATCCCCTGCCGCTCAGAGGACAGTCCCATGCTGCTCAGAGGACGGTCCCCTGCTGATCAGAGGATGGTCCCCTGCTGCTCAGAGGATGATCCCCTGCTGCTCCGAGGATGATCCCCTGCTACTCAGAGGATGGTCCCCTGCTGCTCAGAGGATGATCCCCTGCTGCCCAGAGGAAAATCCCCTGCTGCTCAGAGGACGGTCACCAGGATGGTCCCCTAGTCAGACTATCATCAAGTGTGATAATGCTGCTGTCAGATGTTCTGGAGCACTGTATACAGACTGCAGCAGGGATATTAAGGATGGTGACTATGAAGAGCATGAGTGTGCACCAACACTTACACCTGAGGAGGAGAAGCAAGCAGCGGGTTTGCTGAAGAGGGTAATCTCTACCAGCTAGTCCTGACAAAGCCATCATACAACTTGCTACAGGGGAAGCAGTTAAGTGAATGTCAATGACTTGTACAGAGGTTACATAATATATACACTCACTTCTGCCAATGACATTCGTGCATGTCACCAGAGCTAAACTACAGCTGCCTATTCATCATGGACTGAAGTTCAGGTACATGTATTGCCGGCGATTAAGGCTGGGCTTGCCATACCTTGGAATACACTGAGGCTTCTAAGGTGGTGTGTCACAACATACAGCAAAGGCTCAATTCTAACTCACTGGTGTTTCAGGTGGCTCAAATCATCAGGAATCTGTCTAGCTGGTGAGGAAAGGATGCACCACATATCCAGCCAAATTGTTGGCGACAACCCCAAAGGAGAAACAGCCCCCTTTTCAGGGGCCAAGTCAATTCATGCAAAATTCTTGGCTTGACATTTGCTCCAATCCACAACCACATGCAGAACCTGATGCGCATTGTGCAAGAACACTTACTAAGTATTGAGCCACAATTGGTAGCTGCCATCCCCCCTCCAGCCAAGAGAGTAAAGAATAAATAATAATTCAGTTCAAGCTCAATCTATTTACATACGAGCATGGAGTCAAATTTAGATCAATAGAAATGTAAGGCTATATTTTAAACGCTCTGTTAAAACCCACTTCATTGCGCAAATATTAATTCCCCCCACCCCCAAAAAGACACCAAAATGGTGGATTTTCAAAGGCCAGAAATCTACTTCAGAAAATGCGTTGCCACTAACCTGTACCAAAAAACGACAGTATAAACAACTAACTTTACCGTGATAGCTTTGACATGTTCCAATTCAGTCACCGAGCGTCGTTGTAGTTTTTTGAACACATGTAGTCGGTGATCGCCGTGCCAAGCCCGTAGCCAGGTCAGGAAAAGGGGGGGTTCGAAAAAAAAAATTGTGGACCCAAAGTGGGCGTGGGTCACCAAAAGGGGGAGGGTGCGGGAGGGGGAAGTGCCCCCTCCCGCGCTTCGCGCGGAAGCTTTTGAAAACATTGATTTGGCAACACAAAAGAATTAATAGTTTGCAGACACATGCATGTACATGTACCAAAACACTCACAACCGAAAAATAAACAAGATGAGCAATTCAATTTCATGCGACCTTCCAAGGTGAGCTGGCTGATATGAAAAGAGGGGAAGGGGCTAAACATAACATGTCGTTTTGCTATGCAATCTAAATCGATCGTCGCTTAAAAAAAAAAACAATGCTTCTGATTCAATGGCTGCTTTGTCAACCTGACATAGTTTCCGGCGAAGCGGGACACACAGCAGGCTCTGCAGCTTTTGCCACAGAACAGCGAAAGATACAAGCAAATTCCTGGATTTGTGCAGAACTAGGCTGGAGCTGCATACCCCTTGTTGTTGAATCATTCGGGGCCTGGGACCAACTTGCCTCTGACACTTTCAAGAAACTTGCTTCCCGCCTTTCAGTCCAGGTTAACTCCTCAGTCCACTTCCACCACTCTGGACAGCATTTATTCCAGACTAAACCTTTCCCTTGTGCGCTCGAATGGCAGAGCATTTCTTGCAAGGGCAGGTCCCCGTGCTAAAGTCTCAGACCTAGCTCTACTTAGATGGTTGACTCATACATAGTTACATAGTTTACTAGTTAAATATTGAAATTTGTGTTTATATGAATTAATGGCACATGAAAAATACTACATATTTAGGCAGGTTATACATTTATATACAAACACAATTAATTAGTATACAGTGACAGAGTGTTTTAACAGAATTCAAGGGCGGATAATAGAGTCAAGTTCAAGCTTCCTTGGGTGCAAATGGGCATAGCGTGTGACAACTTCATCTAAGTCCACGTCCATGTCATAATGTATATGCAGGAGAGCGAGGCTAGAAAGACGGCTATTTCCCATCGAGGCTCTCATATAATTGTGCAGTCTTCGAAGAGCACTAGCACTCCGCTCGTTCACGCTCTCATTTCTTTTGTTGGGAGCTACCCGGCATAGTCGATCGGCCCTGCGATTATTAATGCGACGGCGTATAGATTAATTATTAAACCGGCGCAAATTGCTTTTTAATTATTGTTAATAATAAATACAGGTTAACCGTTATACGTACGTTATTAGACAGGGAAGCCTAATCGCCTAAATCCGCCTTAGAGAGCTGCCTGCACGGCGGCACCGTAGTACTTCCACGTAAGCGGAGTGCTGGACCTTTATCCTCTGAGGGGGGGTTCGTTCGAACCCCCCGAACCCCCCCTGGCTACGGGCCTGCGTGCGTAAGTCGATAGCTTTGAAGTACCAGAGCCGACAGTTGGCAACACCAGGCCACGTGATTTTTGCTTACAATATAGTTCAAAGGTGTTTATCACTGCTAGTATGGCTTTTAGGTGTTGATTACGTTTTATGTACCCCGTGCACAGCTGGTTCTAAAAGGCATCGGTTGTCAGGTTCGTTGCTATGGGTGTACGTAACTATTTCAATTTTTCGGGGCGTAGGGCTTAGTTTCCACGCGTTCAATGAGAGCAGACCACCGTGGGTTAACGTGTGCGTGTACGAAGAATGTTCAGTTGCCATACAACACTGCTGAGTTGGATTATTTTAGGCCATTCCAAATGTGATTGTAGTTGAATGTAGTCCAAAAGGCTGTCCGCCATTTAATAATAGCAATTTAAGAAAAGGCTTGCCGTGTTTCTTCTTGCCTAAGCGTATCAGACATCAATAGTTACCGGTCCGGACATACAGCGCCATAATTTTCAGTTCTGCCACCTTTTGTATTCATGCCTGATGATAATGTATTCATTTTTAATAATTGTAAGTAAATAATGGATAATAGCTGCCCGCCCGCGCCGCATGGGTTTTGATAAAAGGTCCGGACGGGAAACTATTTTCACATTTGGAATGGCCTAATAAGAATGTTGCTGTCTATTACTGCTGAAAGTTTGTATTTGAATGGTATTGACCAAATGGTTTTCGAGGGAATATGCATGACAATGTAATTCTCTTCTTTATATATAGGTGCTGGAGTCAATCATCGCACTGCTACCAATGACCACTCTGTGCTATCGCTAGCTTGTGCGGGGGGCCATGTCAGCGTGGTGCAGTATCTACTGATGCAGGGGAGCGACCCCTCACACATCCTTAAAGTATGTGTGTGTGTGTGTGTGTGTGCATGTTGTGTGCACATGCCTGTGTATGTGCTTGAATGAGTGTGGGTGTGTGGGTATGTGTTGAACTGGTTGGATTATGGTTGCAAGTTTCTTTGTTTTTGTAATTCTATGTATGTGTTACATAGCTACCATCACTGCAAGCAGACTATGGTTATACAAACTACTTATAACTTTGGTATAAACTTACATAATTTGATTGTGTGTGGTTATACCAAAGTTACACATGCGTAGTGTTGTTGTTTGCTTGCAGTGCATGGGGGTTACCAAGGGGTATTGGACCTTCCTACATAGTTACCATGGTTACCATTGGTATTGGACCTTCTTGTGTGGTTACCATAGCTACCATGGTGGCAGGATTTACTTATTGGAATTTGTAAATAAAAGGATTCTCTGCTCTAATAAGAGCAGGCTGTATTTACTCTGTACACTCAGCAAGGTCTCGTTAGTCACTACACTACACCCATTGGACATGTTGATATTGTTTCATTGACACAATGTCACATTCAAATAATACATTGCTTTTAGCACGTTTGTATGCCTTACTTAAATTGTCAATGCCTTTGACCCTTCAGGACAAAGAAAGTGGTCATTCCCTCTGTAGTCTTTCTACAAGTCATTGGCAAAGGTAGCTGCAACATCTCTGCCATCAAATTGGCCACGAATACCCAGATAGAAGTGGACAAACATAACAAGCATGGCTCAAATCGAGTCCTCACTATCAGGTTGGTGGGATATTGTGTTATGAAATGGGTGGGATATTGTGTTATGAAATGGGTGGGATATTGTGTTATGAAATGGGTAGGATATTGTGTTATGAAATGGGTGGGATATTGTGTTATGAAATGGGTATCTTTGTGGTGGTACTGTGTTCAGTGTGGGGTGGGTGGTTGGTTAGTGTCTTGTGAAGGGTCAAATTTGTATCAGAAATGCTGCTTATATTTAATGCACACAAATATGGGACATGTAGCATTTAATATAAGTACCATAGAGTACATGTACTAAGCCCCACCCCCTCCACAAAAATGGCTTGTATTTAAACGAGCGTATATGTATACTTCGAGTGCTGCTGCACGCCTTTCTTCAAAATCTTGTTAGAGCACCGTTTCTTTCCAGAAATATTGAAACAGGTACGCGCTAGCGTTAATGATTACAACAATAAGCTCGTTTGAACATGAGCCTTTTTGTGGGGGCGGAGGAGGGGGAGGGCATTGGTACCCATTGGGTGTGTAGCCTGGTTGGGTGTGAAGGGAAGTAGCCTGGTAGAGTATAGAAGGTGTTCTCACTGCTCACTTGTTCAATGTTCTCTCCTTGCCTCTATGTAGAGGTTCAGCTGACGCTATCAAAATAGCACACCAATACCTGACAGCCTTCATTGAAAATCCCAACAGGGACATATCCCAGCTCATCCCAAAGGGGGCCACAAAGACCATGAACAACATGGGAAATCGCCATCCCATGAACCACGAACTGCTGTCGACGCAAACAGTGTCGGAAGATATGCTTCCAGCCAACGATTCGAGCTTAAATGCAACCTCCGTTTCAGCGACGACTGCTTTGTTCCCATCCAAATCTGCCGGGAAGAAGGCGGGCTCCCTGTCAGGACCCGGGGCCGCCGCGAGTGCAAAAGGTGCCGGCTCCGCCCACCCAGCGAGTGGGAAAAGCTCCAAGGGTGCGCGCAAGGGGCAGGCCCAGACCCAACCGATTGCGGCAGATGTGGAGACCAAGCCGGTGGCACAGAGTAACACCAATGTGGCTAGCGGTGCACGCACTGTTGGTGGTGTGTCGGGGCCCGTCGGTAGTACAGCATCAAAACCTCCAGGGATGCCAGCAGCTGCGAGGAAGTTATTTGCTGCACCTTCGACGTCTGTGGGTGTTGCGTCTTCCACCTCTTCCACCACCAGTGCGGCTGGTGGTGGTACTGTTGTAGCTGCCCCCACGACTGCAGTGCCAACGTTGGCTTCAGGTTCCAAGGGTGTGACCACGTCTGTGTCGTCGTCTGGGAGCAAGCCTTCCACTACTGCTTCTGCCACCAAGCCTGCTGCTTTTGCTGTTCCTTCGACCGCTAAACATCCTGGGGTGCCACGACCTACCGAGGCGGCTAAGCCAAAGATGGTGGATGTTGCCGGCGATGTTGGCAGTCGGGTTGTGAAGCAGCAGCAACAACAGCAACAGCCTACCATGTCACTGACCTCAGCTCTACCCACCTACTCCAGTGTGATTGGGACACAGGCCGAGATCCAGCCCCTCCCACCTCCCCCTCCTCCCCCTCCCGCTGTCAGTCAAGGTGCCGTCATAGAGCAGCCACTTCAGCAGATCATGAAGACGCCCACCATCTTCCAAGAGCCAGCAGCGCAGTTCACTAAGCCTAAGAAGAAGTCCACGTACTCTGACGCGGTGGGTAAGAAGCCACCGCCTCCTGACTCTGGTAACTGGGGGAATGTGGCCCCGGTGCCTGGTCAGTTCAGCGCCCCAGGTGTGCTCCCTACTGACAGTGCTGCCCAGGGACTCCAGGGGAAGATTAACCTTGCCCCTGGTGCCAAGCCTGTTGTAAGCGATCTAGCTGAAAAGGTAAAGTTGGAGTATTCTCAAATTATGCATGCATTCTCAAATTATGTCATGCTGAAAGAGGGGGGTGTCAACCCACGTGAAAATCTATACATTAAGTATGGAGTGTGTGACAAGATGGGGGGGAGGGGCTCCATAATGGCCACACAAAAAAAACACGATGTAGTTAATGTGTGAGAACACCTACAAGTATGTGACTATTGTTTCAATCCTTTTTTTAGAGCCCATCGTTTGAGAAGCAGCACAAGCAGAATCCGTGGAATGAGTTGGTGGACTTTCCCATTGATGAGGGTCTCTCTGGTGGGCTAGGACCCATTGGGCCACCCCCCAGTAGACCATCTAGACCGGGGCCGTCGTTCAGTCCTGGGTTGCCGTCCAGCAAGACCAGTCCTCCTACCTCCAGCTACAGCAATCCACCATTCCGAAATGATACATTTCCTTCGTTGAAGAGTCCGCTGCTTGCAGCTGTTCCACCGGCATTGTTGCCTGGACCAGAGAAAGGTGCAGTGTGTGTGTGTGTGTGTGTGTGTGTGTGTGTGTGTGTGTGTGTGTGTGTGTGTGTGTGTGTGTGTGTGTGTGTGTTTGCGTGCATATGAATGTGTGCTTGTGGACAAAGGCCATTGTTGTGTCCTGTCATGTAACCTAGCTAGCCAGGCATTAATCATAGATCCACCATGAGGTGTTAACCCTGGGAATTAAACATAGTTAACACTTAGCCTTGTGTACAGCACTAAGTATGGAATATAATGAATCTCATTAAAGGATGTGTTGGCATACCATTGTTTTAATGATAACTACAAGCTCAATAATTATCCCTAATCAAATTCATTGCCATGTTAGTGCATGTGATGAGCCATTTCGTGCTGCTCAGCAATGTTTTTAAATAAATTGGGGACATGAAAATATCTAATTTCGTGTTTACCACAGTTGATTGTTTGAACAGCTAAAGGAAGTGCACTATGCCAGCCTGTGTAAGGCTACATGTATAGCCATGTCGTGGCTTCCACCACCTTTTTTCAAACTTGTCAGTAATGATGAAGGGCATATTTAAGCTTTAAATCATTACAGAAATGCGCTCGTTTAAATGCAACCAATTATTATTATTATTTTCAATGAGCTGTACTTACGGAACATGCATATTTAAAAATAAAATGATTTTAAAATGAATGACAGTACACAGGTAGCAATAGGATTCAACACCACTTGGCTTAACATTAGCATTCAAACATGATATAACCTTGCATTGTACAGCTGGAAAATCCATTACCATATCAACATGCGGTACGCACTAAAATTAACAGAAAATGGAAAAGGCTGTGATGAAGCGGAACCTTTTCATTGGATAGTATGCATAGGTACGATGGATACATAGACATTTATAGCTTTGCTTTAATGAATCATTGCACTTAAGTGGTGGTGGTAAAACGCCTTTACATCCCAACAATGTACAATTTTTAAAATGGTCTTGCAGATAGTAGACACCATTTATAATAATGATCTTGATATTAGTAGTGGGATGTAACTAAACAAAAAACCTCGCCATCATCTCTGCATGACCTTATTGTTTACGGTACTCTGTAGCTTGTGCTCTGTTTTTTAACTGATATTGTTTTTTCTGTTATCACTTTTACTCGTTGTCTTTGTGCACATGTACATGTACAGGGCTCTATAGTTCAGCGTTCCAACCAATTCAGCCTGCTGACCTACCTTCGGGAGATCAGGGAAGTAACTCTGTTGTTACCCATGTCCCTACGCCTGTGCGGAATCCCAGGCCACCTTTACTTGCTACACCGCCTGGTTTCAATCCCACGAGCTTTGTGCAAGCAGGTAGAGTGCTTATACGTGTATGGGCCTTATGCATGTCTACGCTGTGGCAGCATTGCAATTGTTCCCATCTCCCTCTCCTCCCCCCCCCCCCCCCCCCCCCCCCCCCCCGAGTCATGTGTCATTTGTGAGCAGTTTTACTGACATGTACCAACCATTGTGTTTCATCTATCTTTTCAGAATCGAGCAGCAAGAATGCTGGCTCTCCTAATAAGAGCCCTCCTCATCCAACTGGTAAAGGGTTTAATCCAAATGCTCCATCGTTTGTTCCAACGCAGCAGGTGATGAGCAGTTCGTCGAGGCAAGGGCCTTCCAATGTAAGTTCTGATTCTGCTGTAATGTTGACTGCACCTATTCATATTGCTTGTTTTTTTTTTCCTGCTCATCTAGCCTCCAACCAGTTCCATACTTGGAAACCCTCCTGCGTTCCCTACCACTGCCCTCTGGTGTTGGTAGCTCTCTCTTAGGAAGTGCTCCTGCGTCCATGTACGGGAGTTACCGGCTTCTCCCGGGCACCACAAACTTTGGTAGTCCGCAGGTCCAGCCGAGTCTCTACCAACAGCCATCGCTGCTCGGGAATCCTCCACCGCTGAATCAGGCACCTCTCAATGCACCCCTGCTGGGCCATCCTGCCCCCGCAGCTCCACTGAGCATCCCTGTACGGCAGGGACAGGGGGCGTATCCCCAGTCCTATGATGGCGCCCTGGCTTCCGGTGCCATGATATCTACTTCTCCCGTCTCGTTTCCGATTGGTCCGTTGCGTCCTTCAAGCACCGCTTCCGACCTCCACGCCCAGTCGGGGACCAGTTACAAGGACCCGTACGCGATGGATCCGGCGATGTTGCCCATAGCGACCACACAGTCCCTCTTGATTCAGGGTCCAACACCAAGTCCGGTATCCGAGTTCAAATATGGCTTGCCCTTGGGTTACACTGTAAAGCCGGAGCAGGTTGGCACGGACTATGAGGTGTCATCGTCACACATACCTGGTGCCCTGCTCGGGCAGTTTGCCATCAACTTGGGTCAGCTGAGCGCCCTGCCCCATCAGATGAGTCCCATGGCCAACTGCAGTCCGCCGGAGAAGGCGTCGCCCCCGGGGAGGGAGGAGGGCACTTTTACCTATGGTCTGGAGGTGAAGTACATGGGTGATGGGAGTGTTGTCGCGGACGGGCTGTTGCCTATTGGTACTGAGAGGGCAAAGAGGAGTGCCAACTATGCGGGCAGTTCTGGTTTTGTGGCTATCGCTCAAGGTTTGTGCACTGCTTGAGGGGTGTGGTGCAGGAAGCTGGTTGACTTTCCATTTGTGTCGTAGGTATTAATCCTTCTAAACTGTGGAGCTTCAATACTGGTAATGACTTTGCTACACATTTCAATTTTGCTTTTTCAGTGACCAAGATTTTTTTTTTTTTGTCTCTCGTTCCGTTTCTGTATTATAGCTACCTCTGGTGACTCTGATTGGTCTAAAGCCACTGTTTCATCGGATCAGTCAGACTGGCCAAATTTGACCCCAGGTACCGAACGGCTTGCCATCTCTCCGCAAGACAACTTGGAGTCAATACTGGAAAAATTGGCACTGACTAAGTACTTGCAACTTTTTCAGGTAATATTAACAGTGTGTAATGTCTAAAGCTGTTTCAGTGTTAATTGCACAGTCCAATGAAATCGACCTGGATGCTCTTCTTTTGATGGAAGAAAAGGATTTTTCAGAGATTGAGCTACCAAAAGTATAGTGTAACTTTTATAGGTGTTTTAAAATTAAAAAATTGGCATACTCTTATATATCTCTTGATTCGCATAGGGTCCACGGATCAAACTTCTAAATGCCTTGGGGCGAAAACCTTTGGATGATATTGAAACAGCTTCCAATCCTAATCTGTCTTCTCCTTCGTCTGAGGGTCCCTCAGATCACTCGGACAATTCTCAACCTGTTCTATCTGGTGGGGCACACCACAAGCAATCATGATCAAGGGCATCCCCTCATGTCTCTCCTCACTCAATAATATGCTACCCCTTTTTTTTTTTTTTTCGCTCCAGGTTGCTTGGTTGTGCAATCCTGACACTGTTGTGTCGGGGTGATTTTGTGTGATCAAGTGGCTAGAACTATCGATTCATGCCTACACTTATGCAATATAATAATGATTGTACTATCTTTATGCAAATGTCCGTCATAGCTGATTGCGGTACGGAGGGAGGGAGGGAGGGAGGGATGGGAGGGGAGGTTAACTGTATGATTGAGTACTGTATTAAATATGATGTCTCAAAGAATGTGCTATACTCATACATGTATTTTTAATCAACTGGCTGGATTGCAGTGATACTCTCTATTCGGACTAAACTCAAAAGTTATAAATTTCTCTTCATCTTTTTCGATGTGGCCTTGGTACCCGGACAAGTCCTTCTTTTGTTCGAACACCCACTTGAACCTATAGGACAGAACGTCATTTGTACGCGCATATGTGATGCATGATCAATCTTACCCGTCTAAATTCTTCACATCCTTGTTGTCGAAACCTCTGAACCATTCCTTATCAATTGCAAATGGGTGCATAATTCTGGAGAAATGATTTGAGGTCGAAAGGATCATGGGCTTGATGCTAGTACCGCCTGTGTTGGACGCAGCAAAGTAAATCTTATGCTTCATGCATGTAATTAATATTTTATATGCTAGCTTACCTAAGAACTTGTTCATGTCAAACTCTACGGTTATCGCTGGCCATTCTATCTTGATCACGCCTTCGGTACCATAGTTACTGTAGTTAGCCGCCGACTGCAGTGATGCCACTTCATCCTCTTTTAATGGTTGGCCATTACACTTCAGTTGCTTCCAATTTTGATAGCCTAAAATTGTGAGCGTGGCTATACCGCTACCTTTAAACGCAAACCTTCCTTCTGAAGTTTTGCGTGTTGCCATTACGTACATTGAGGGGGAAGGGCTGCAAAAAGGTTCAAAAAAGGGGGGCGGAACTTGTCGGGGCGCGCGAACCGTTCGTGGCCGGCCGCGACTTGATAAATAAAACTAGCTTTGTTTGTGATGGCGTTTGTGTGGAGAACGATCCGAAAGGCCGGAGGAGTGAAAAATGCCTTCATAACTCTTTTAAAGTGAGTACTATGGAGTTTAATAATACTAATTATAAGCGGGCTTTGGTTTTGAATTCTAACCAAAGCGCACCAACACGGAATCAAAACCTGGTGTTGACTAATAAGCTGAAACGGTTGCCCTTTGTATGAGTCTTGACGGTTACGATGGTGTATTCTCTTGCGCTGAGTCAGGTTTATAAGTATAAGAACTGTGCCAGAGCGTTTTACTTTATACGGGCCTATTCGGTCCCTATTCAAGGTAAAAAAATAATTAAAATAAACATCAGCATTTTCCTTTAAATACTATAGCCACTGTTCTCGTCATCATTAATTAACACTCGATAGCATGTAATACGCCAGCCAGCTGCCTGAGCACGTTTGATTAACGACTAGTATAGTATAACATCATTGGGCCACTCCATTATTTAATTATACACCCCTACAGATGACAATAAATGGTGTCCAGGGAGGTATAGGGGATATCTCCAGGGGGAGTGGAACAACATCCAAGCTAGTCCAGGGGGGTGGAAGCTTGTCCAGGGGCATTTACAAGTCTGTCTTGGGGAAGTCGAGGTGTAATATATGCTTGTCCAGGGGTGCTTTTATATATTTTCCTGGGGTATGTTTGCAATTATTGTCATCTGTAAAGGTGTACGGCCATTGTACATGTATATATTATCTCAATATACATTATCTCTGATAGGTGCATTGTCACTTATTCTTTGTACACTTCTAGGTTGCGCGATGTTAGGATCGGTACTCTCGTGGGCACGGACAGCTTTGGCAACAAGTATTATGAAAACAACGAGTATTTTTTCGGTGAGTGTCACGAGATGGAAGGCTGCTAATGCTCTCCTTTCGAGATGTGGTGTGCTAAGGGTAGATGTGATGGTGTGCTAAGGGTGGATGTGATGGTGTGCTAAGGGTGGATGTGATGGTGTGCTAAGGGTAGATGTGATGGTGTGCTAAGGGTGGATGTGATGGTGTGCTAAGGGTAGATGTGATGGTGTGCTAAGGGTGGATGTGATGGTGTGCTAAGGGTAGGTGTGATGGTGTGCTAAGGGGTGGATGTGACACCTGGTGTGCTAAGGGTAGATGTGATGGTGTGCTAAGGTGGATGTGATGGTGTGCTAAGGGTGGATGTGATGGTGTGCTAAGGGTAGATGTGATGGTGTGCTAAGGGTGGATGTGATGGTGTGCTAAGGGTGGATGTGATGGTGTGCTAAGGGTGGATGTGATGGTGTGCTAAGGGTGGATGTGATTGTGTGCTAAGGGTAGATGTGATGGTGTGCTAAGGGTAGATGTGATGGTGTGCTAAGGGTGGATGTGATGGTGTGCTAAGGTGGATGCGATGGTGTGCTAAGGGTGGATGTGATGGTGTGCTAAGGTGGATGATGGTGTGCTATGGGTGGGTGTGATGTGTGCTACATGCTATATGTGTATGTATATATGTGTGGGATGGTGTACTATATGTGTATATATGTGTGTGCTGGTGAAGTGGTAAGTGGCTTGCATAGTCAGGTTTTGGTGGAGGGGATGGTTGGTTTAGAGGAATCTTGCATGTTTCAATAATACATCTAAGGTATAGATGCGTGGGTGGAATGCACTGCAGAATGGTTTATTAATGTACGATATGACCTTCTGTAGGGACTTGAGCAAAGTACAAATATTAATGTTCTGTTTCTGTACATTGCCTGTTTAGGCTCTTTTAAGATGGTGCCAGGGCATAGGTAGAGATAGTTAGGGTTATAGATACATGTGCACCTGTATGTCAACCATACGTGGGGCAACTATATAACAAACAAAAAAAAAAAAAAAAAAAAAATTTGTGCATGTAGACAGTGATTGAGTAAAACGTAAGGAAACAGGGAACTATAGATTCATCATATCACAGATATACATTACTTAGCAAATTATATGTACCTGCCCGAAATTGCTAAATGTACATGTAGGTATGTAAAATGAATGTATAATTTCCATATGTAATTCCTTGTTTCCTTACTTTTTACTCAATTGCTGTCTACAAATCCTACATTACCAATTAAACCTTGTTTCACTCATTTTTATCTAACCTGAGTGTGTCTGGGAGCACCATGTCTGGATAGCATAAAGATGGGGCCTGGTGGGCTTAGCCACTTGGCCTGGTGGGCTTAGCCACTTGGCCTGGTGGGCTTAGCCACTTGGCCTGGTGGGACTAGCCACTTGGCCTGGTGGGCTTAGCCACTTGGCCTGGTGGGCTTAGCCACTTGGCCTGGTGGGACTAGCCACTTGGCCTGGTGGGACTAGCCACTTGGCCTGGTGGGACTAGCCACTTGGCCTGGTGGGACTAGCCACTTGGCCTGGTGGGCTTAGCCACTTGGCCTGGTGGGACTAGCCACTTGGCCTGGTGGGACTAGCCACTTGGCCTGGTGGGACTAGCCACTTGGCCTGGTGGGACTAGCCACTTGGCCTGGTGGGACTAGCCACTTGGCCTGGTGGGCTTAGCCACTTGGCCTGGTGGGACTAGCCACTTGGCCTGGTGGGGCTAGCCACTTGACCTGGTGGGACTAGCCACTTGGCCTGGTGGGCTTAGCCACTTGGCCTGGTGGACTAGCCACTTGGCCTGGTGGGCTTAGCCACTTGTATCCACGTGTGTTGGGCACCCGTTAAGCTTGGTGTGTGCCTTTCTACTCTCTCAAGAGCACTTCAGTGGTCTCTGGCCACAATGATGAGCTTTAATGGCTTCCAAAGCAGATAAAATTTGTTGTGGGAAGTTTGCTAAAGATTGAAATTGGGTTCAGCGTAAGTCTAATTCCGGAAAGTCGTAGTACAAAACAATTTATTGTTGATACCAAGTATTATTGAGCTTTAATATTATACTTACATTAACAATTACTATTTATAATATTTTGCGGTCATAGTCCATGCTTTAGCAATTTTTTTGTAGCACAGTGTTCATATTTTTTAGTTGTTACGTTAAGTTGTTCTATTGCAACTTCTTACACAGGTAACCTCGTGATTTGAAAAGCAACATCCACATATTCAAGATTGAAAATTAGTTAAAAATAATGTTAATAAACGTTGACCAGTATGATTAGGATAGGTAAACAATTAAGTGAATGGTGCAAAATTTTAGTACTTGGTACCAACAATAGTAAGTTTATAACTTGTCTTCTCTAGATACAATGCAATTAAACCTCTTATCCGAGCGAATCTTATCAGATCCAAAAGGAAACAGGAGAAGATTCTTTTTTGAAGATTCATGTGTCAGAATGAGTGTGCGTTATCTCTTTTGTCTGGGCTTTCTAAGCGTCAGCATTTTTACTACATTGTAGGTATTTGACGGGTCTATCCTAAGTCCAATTGATTCTACAGTACATTGGCAATAGTGGATTGGGTGGTTTACTAATTGTATTCACAACACTTCAAATCCTATATAAAATTGAACCTACTAACGTAGGTTCCAATACATGTACATGTAGATGAATATTATTTCAAATGTGTGTCTTGATGCTGCCTCATCTACATCCAAAATTTGCAGGAAGGAACCGTTGGGTCTTCTATGCCAATAAGGATGACAATGCCAGTCGTGTTCCCCCTGAATGGTAAGCTATTGTTGTGGACTATCGATACTTGAATTGCACTTTTGTATAGCAACTAAGCAGCCATGCAGCGTTGCACTTGTCCCACTAATTCAGTTTCCATCAATTTCATTAGTCTGCCATAGCTAGACCCTCGCATGGATGGAGGGGTCTGGTAGGTTTGCTATTCTCGAGTTGTACGGATTAGTTTCAGTTCATTTAAAAAAAAAAAATTACATTGAGAGGAATGCAATTTAGTGATGAGGTTTTGTATAAAACGGCTTCCCTCTTCCAGTAAGTTGAGTTATTCGGGCATACATGTAGCCACACCCATCCATACACAGTGCAATGGTCTAGCTACATGTATGGTGTGGCTATGTATGGCAGCGATTGTAGGTGCGTGCTTTGGTTGCCTCGGAACTAAAGAAATTACATGTAAGTATGCTGCGTTTTAGATATAAATTATTACTTGAGAACCAAACTGAAACCCTATATATTAAATTGCAGACAAAAATGATGTGTCTACACTGTACATGTGCACTATATCGACGCATGGGCTGTTGTTGTTTGATTGTTGCATTTCAGTTTGCTGCCAGGATGGGGCCCCTATTAATATACTTTCTAAATGTCATACTACAAAACGCCACTTTGGTTCTTACATTGTAATTGCTCTCTCATTCATATCTGTTACTTCCACTAATAGGCACCGTTGGTTACATTATATATGTGATCAAACTCCAGTTCAGCAACCTCTCGAGCTGAAGAAGTTCTTGAAGCCACATGAGCCCAATCCCACTGCTACCGAGGGGGAGTACATTCCTTACAGCACGACACGACCAAAGATTGAGTCCTGGCATCCTCCCAAGGTGTCCTTGAACTGATTTGAAGTAATGGTTAGCATTCAGTACAAAGCGTCTGTATTCATTTATAAGTTATTGCTGGCATGTGCTATATGCTGTGTAAGCTTTGAAGTGAGAAATGTAGTCAGTGTGGCGTATCATCATCTTATTAAAAAAATTGTGTCTTGTGATTTGAAGATGGGCTTTTAAAAAAATGAAATTTCAAAGTGTGATCAATTTTAAACATGGTCTCTTTGAAAACACTTATAGCTGGAAACCGAGTGCACTCCCATTGAGTGGCAGTGCAGTGTGATGAACATGCACATTGCTATATGTGACAGTTAGGTACTTCCACATCAATTTTTTTTTGCAACAATTTGCATGGTGTTAGAAAGAGCAAAAATTGTGCATTCCAATGGTATGTTACTCAGTTGTGATAGCTGAAATGATGCATGATGTAGAAAGTTTTGCTGTTCGCTCTCAGTAAACCATGCATGGTTCTATATTAAAAGTGCAGACATGTTAGATATAACTGCTCTTATTTACATGTACATGTAGCTCTCATTTAAGGTTATAATTAGGGTCTTATATTGTAGAACAAACAATAAATTTTAACTTTCCATTGTAAAGCTTGCTTTAAACTGTGTATATGCCAAGATTTTGCTTAAGAATACATTTCTCTATAGCCATTCTTCACAACTCACCAATTCTATTAACACTTACAGTCAGTTCCAAGTCATACTTACACATGGATCACGTCCTGTATTTATAACTGTAATGAATGGTACAGCTGTTGTATTCATGGTGCGTGCTCATTGAGAAGCACCTCAACTTCAAACACCTTGTAACAATTTTTAAACTTTGACATTTTTTCAACCAAACGGCAGACTGTCCCACTTCAATGCATCATATGGTACTGCTTCTATCTGTTGTAGTTATACTGTGATACTTTTAAGCATAGCATTGAGATGTTTTTAGCTAGTGATGTGTAAATACACTAGTCCATTACGTATTATTGGTGCTTGTAGTCTATTTAAAAGTTCATTAATGTAATTCTGAAATTGGTCAATACTGTAGAATAATGAACATAATTGACTTGGGTGTAAACATTCCACACGTAGCACAATGCAAAACAAAGTCACATTATCATGGTTTGTTTTTAGCACTGTGCTAAATAGGAATCTCGTAATGCTACTACATATACTTGATACTATTCTAGCTAAAGAACCCACACCTACAATACAGTCATGAAATAAACACCATTCTACCTAAAGGAGGATCGAGATGTGGTCGCTTGAAACAACCAACTGTTGGCGGTGACCTGCCGTAGAGCCCACTTGAGCGTGAAGGTGGAGATGGGTAGCAACCACACACCTGGCAATGATCACACGCAATCAGCAGACATTTTGCTACCCAACTGGGCCCTTGGTAAGCTGGCTGCCTTTGATATCTCAGTGACATCACCGCTAAATCCAAACGTTTATTGAGAAGTATCGCATAGTGTTCATTTCCTGCATAATACATAATGGATTGTAGCTGCAGAGGTCCATATTAATTTCCCATTACACCCCCTCTCCACATGACAAGTACAGCAATACCAACTGTAGCCTTGGAGAGTAGGCTAAATGCATGTGGGCTGCAGAGGCAACACAAGGTAAAGATTAAAAGGTTAGTCATCAATACCCTTGCAACAGGGAGGCCCCCCCCCCCCCCCCCCCCCCCCCCCCCCAGCTCAGTGGCATGGTTCTTGGCTGGGGGGAAGTCTAACTGCACCGAATAAGAACAAGGAATGGTGTTCCCCTGACATAGGGCCAATTGCTGTGAGTGAAACCTTAAGGAGACTGGCGGGGAAGTGCTTGTGTGCTTTCCTGAAGGTGAAGGCAGCTAGCTGATTTCTTAAGGCCTCTGCAATTTGGCGCAATGTGTCATGCAGGTGCAGAAAAATCAATTACTCGTGGGCTGAGGATCTGTCTATAGTGGAGCACTGGTTGGACGAGGACTTTGTGAAAAATGCTCTTAATGTTGTCTCCAGTCAGGCAGTTGTGGAGGAATTTCCCCTGAACTTTTGCCTTGGACATCACATCCTCTGTTATATGGCATTCCCTAGGTCAAATCTGTTCAGAGACAGAGGTTCAACAGGGCCCCTTACGTTTGCACTGGTTTTGCAGAAACTCATTTCCAGCGTGCCGGGATGCTGATGAAGAATGCGTGGACCACTCCTCTACCAGGCATGGTACCTCCCTCAATGATGGTGCCTCCCTCAATGATGGTGCCTTATAGCTGGGAAACCTGAGTGTACTTGTTGGTTAGGAAGAAGCTTAATTAAGAGAGACATAATCTGTCTAATACTGGGTGGCCGGATGATGAAATTATTTAGCTCAAAGTCTCCACTGCTAAAGTGCAATTTAGAAAGTTTTCAGAACGCTACACTGTTCTGTGGTTGACCTGGCAATGTCTGTCTGGCATAATGTTTGTATGTGAATAGCAGCACAACTAACAGCTGTCATATGTAGATCACCACGCATGCTATTAGTATTGCTCATTTCTTTTAGTTATGGGCAGAATGACTCACAGTGCAAAGAATGGCTTCACACTTAAAAGAAGTGTGAAAGGCTAGCAGATGAGTGGCAGTGCTGAGTGATGAACGCATATGCACATTGCTACAGTAATATAGCGACCACGTGCACCACTTGCCTCATAGTTTCACTCATATGATTCCAAAGTTCAGCAACTGTAGGCAGTGCGGTGTGTACAACTGCCTGTGTACTTACTGCAGCGGCCATGCAGCAAACATTACGAAAAGGTGCTCATTTATTAGAATATCGTGGTCTGAATCCCGATTTCTAGGGAATTAGCACCTTTATATGCCTGTGAATTTACAGCGGCAGTTGTTGAACTTTGGAATCATATGTGTGAAACTATGAGGCAAGTGAATAAATGTATAGTGCACGTGGTCGCTATATGGGTCTTCAACATGACCACGGTTCTTCGTGAGCTAGCCACAGGGATCCGGCCACAGCGCACGAACTGTCGTCATGCTGAATACATTTAGTTGAAGTGAAGATTTAGGTAGCATGCACAACAACGTTTTCGTGGCTCTGCCTACACGCGGTGAGACGAGACACTCGGACACTATGCATTATCTTGTGTGTACTGGGTAATGCTGGCTAGCTGTTTTTTCTTACCTTGGTTAGTACCATCCTATACACTGCAATTAATTGCAAAGATGAGCGTCTTAAAATACATTCTCCGTGCATTTGAAGACACTGCCAGTGCAAAGGTTAGCCTATTATGTGCAGGTAAAAGAAAGATCACTAGCAGTGATACCCCAGTTACACATGCAATCTCTCCCTGCATGGCCAGGACCTTGTACAATAGCAAGTGTACAATATCAGTATCCTGGTATGGTCTGTGATTGCCTTAGTACATGTAAGTACTGAGTATGCTGAGCCGAAGCTGTGAGAATGGTGCTTTCCACACCTCTTTCATAGCATCCTCCAACATGTCGATGTGTGTGCTTTGCAGTTTGCTTATTTACCACCTGACAGACAGTATTTTAGCAAGTTAGGGGAGATGAGTTGCTTTCTGCATGCGCTGGGTATTAAAGACAACTGTCAAATGCTAATATTGGACTCATTGTGTTACAGGTGTGCAGTGTGGCTCAGTGAAATAAAAAGGCTGAACTAGGTAACCATGTTGTACAGAGCAGGCACACGCATGTTTATAAACAATACCCGAAGCTAAACTGGCGGGTTCTCCACACTACAAAAGGGGTAAGGGCATGTTAGCAGCCAGATGTCTATCATGTGTACAATTTACTTTTCTGCACATGGCTAACTGTATGTACCTGTACTGTACTGTTTTAGATTAGGTGATGTACATGTTCAGATGCATATGCACAAGTGTGTATGGTTCCTACACATACAAAGAAGCAGCATTACATGTAGCTTAATCCCCGTGGCAGCCAGCCTACCTGATCGTACTCCACAGACATTTGTCCGCAACGTCCATCTGCCTCAATGAGCCAGAGACCTGAACGCAATTGATCTGTGTTCTCCGTATGAATGGTTGGCAAAACTGTCCTAGATATAAAGCAGTTTCTGATGTCCCAGTTTTGGCATGTAATGCTGCTGCTACAATTTGTACGGTACCATACACATTTGTCGTACCAAATGACCATTTCAATCAGCATGGTGCAAATGCACAAGCATGTGAGTACGGTTTGTATTGTGCTATAATTCCTTCACTCATATTGTACGCAGACATGCTACATTCACATGATGCACATACTGATGCATCTCAATCATGCCGTTTGTGTTGTCCTGTACTAACAGTGAGCTGGCAACCTGTCTATCTGTCATCAGCTGCCCATCTAGAGCCAGTCTTTATGTATAAGGGTGAGGTGTGTATGTACATGGTACTGTACAGGTAAGTTTGTTTTCTTTCTAGTGAAAAGGTGAAGGTAGTAGTAGTATTTGTTTAATAACTGCTGGGAGGAGGATCTACAGGCATTCAATTAAATGTGTACATAGAGTGCAACCCTGTTTACTGTTGTGTAAACTATGAAACTCATTACACAAAGGAAGGTTAGATCGATAGGGTTTTGCTAAGTACACCAACAGTTACCATAAGATCTGGGTGAATCACATTAAAAATACCGCTAATGTGCTTATTTGCGGAGGTGATAATGTGCTTATTTCCGAGCCGCGACTGTATATACTGATGTGTGAATCGATTAAAGACAATGAATAACTTAAAACTGATGTAAACATTGACAGCTCAGTATTGTACGTGATATATTTTACTGATGCTTACAATGTCAATGGTGCGTGTAAGAATAATAAAAAGCGGGAGATGGGGGAATAAAAACAAGCCGGCTTTATATTCTTACAAGTAAATAAAAAACTTCTCTATCGAGAAAGTGATTGGTGGGATGTAGGATTGGTGGTGCAAAAAGCAAGGAAACAAGGTACAGTGTGTTAAAGTGAGGTTTGGTAGGATCCTACAACTCACAGTCCTGAATTTGCAAATGATGAAGCCTATTTGCAAATGTAGGACTGTTATAGTTGTAGGATCCTACCAAACCTCACTTTAACACACTGTACCTTGTTTCCTTGCTTTTTGCACCACCAATCCTACATCCCACCAATCACTTTCTCGATAGAGAACTTTTTGATTTACTTGTTCCCCTAATTTTTTTTTCTCTGCCAGGAGTGATCATGGCTAAGGCAAGGCTTTTTTTATTTTATATGTTGCTTGGTTTCAAATCACTAATGGCAGCTGCTGCGTGCGTATCAGTGAACAATACATGCACACGTAGCTGTAGATAAGCGTGTGGAAAATAGCAATCTTTATATGGACTAGTTCAGTTTTAGGTGTTGTTTAAAGGAACAACTATTGCTTCTATTGTTGTTTGGCAGCGTATCACCACCGCGATTTGTCGGAATCGAGTGACACGTGCAGCTGTCGAGGTGGCCGTGTAGGACCTTAAGGTAAACATATATAGGCTTTGCCGGAGGGTATGCCAAAGGGTTTCTGGGTATTGTATTAGTCCGATCCACTCACTGAACTGCGTAGAATCCGTTTTGGGGTTGGGGTTGGAAGGAATAAAACTACTTGAAGCATACTGGCAAATTAGAACCGGGCCCAAAGTACCGGGTCCAATGTTTCAGGCTTCTATCTTAACCGCGTTAGTCGATTCACTAAACCCCAATAGGTATATAGTAGATAGTTGTAGCTTTAATTTGAACCCCCCCCCCCCAATTTGCGTTTACGTAATTATTTATTGCTTGTGGGACTTAATTTGACTCTTTATGTAAAAGGGAGGGGTCCCTCACCCTCCTCACTTTCTTTTTTACTAAATAACGGATGTAACCAACACTCCATGAAATGGAATAAAAAGGGGAGGGTAAGGGAAGGGGAACCCCTCCCTCCTTAAAGAACACTGGTAAGGTTGATGAAAGTTGCATTGTATGTATGGTTAACGGTAAGATTTTGTTGATAGGCCTACCTATATATAGTTCTCCTTGCTAACCGAAACGAGCCGTTTTCTTTGGCTTGGTCCTTTGCTGAATTATTAGAACCGCAGCTGTGTACGTTAATTGTGGTAGCCTGGCAACAGTAAATTAAGACGCTTATGTGACGTCATATTGCATACTGCTAGGCAACCGAGAATTTTCACCGATAATGAATTGCATCTGCTCGCGTCATTTCACGGCATTTCATCACCAGCTTACAACTGTATGTCTTATTTGTATGAAAGGGCACGTTTGGAAATCAAATGAAACGTTTTGAAGCTAATCTCGTCTTCTTACGACGTTTCTGTCGCGAGTTATACATGATGAACGGAAGACGACGGAGGAGATGAAATGGCGGAATTTTGGTACCGACTTGTCACTCCACGTAAACGGCACTGTTTAGCGAAGCTCACGTTATATGTGCATATCTGTCATGTTTGTGATGGATTATATGCGAGCTGGCGAGTAAAGGCAACGCTTCGTTACCGTTTTAAAACGCTCGATCGAAAACCACGCCCACGAAGCTAATCCTACATAGGACCCACTACCGTGGGTCCTGATAATTCGTGGAACGGGCTGCTCAATCCATGCAATATAGCACCGATGTCTGCATTAGTTGGGCGCGTTTGCGGGGTACCCGCCAAACGCGTAGTCAGGCCCCGCCCCAACTATGTCTGCATGTAAAACGGACCGATCTTCTTAGGAATATCCTAGTATACTGCCGCGCTGTGTCCGCCGGATTTACATATCGACGTTGTTACTGATTTTTCATGCACACGATATACACTGGCCCGTCCAATTTAGGGACACAACAGAAGCAGGGGCGGATCCAGTAACCACGCAATGCGATATAATCTAATTAATTATGAATTACTAGGTGGGGGGGGGGGGGGGGTCTTTAAACCCCCAAAAAACCCCAAAAAAACCCCAATTCCGCGGCGCCAAGACACTGCATGTATACCCTCGCAGCGAGCTAACACTATTTCTATCACATGAATGGTGCAATAATACTTAATTGTATATATGAAAGTCATTGGCACCCCTGGGAGGGAGGGATCTATATTCATGTATTTTTGTGCATAATCGTGCAGTTACATGTAAGTCAGCAAGTGATTAAGAAGAGCATTTTACTTCGTCTGGCACCGCGATCGTATAGCCATGACTCTGTTTCCTTCGTTCATCACTGTTGTGGTCGTCATGGTCCTTTACACAGGTAAGTAACTTTTGTTTTTATTGACACCTCACATGCTGCAGCTGTACGCGTGCATGCTTTAATACGGGACTACTTTACCGAGGAATAATTTTGCGCAGCACGCATCATGCATGCCCAACTTACACAGAGCCACTAGGGAATAACGAGGAAAAAAAAAAGTTGAAGTGTATATTGTTCCCCCCCCCCCGCATGTCACCGGCAATCACATATAGTTCAGAAAAGTCAGTGGCTTCTCGATATATAGTTACGTTACGGCCGCTTTATTAAAGGCTGGCGCGGTCGAGACCCGCGCATTAAACCTGTAAGGCTATGTACATGTACAGAACTACATTTATATTCAAATCCGCTCTAAATTCGAGATAACAAGTGCTTGAATTCATCAACCTTATTCGTCATTGTAGGGTGCTATAGTGCTGCCGCGCTAACGAATTTTGCACTTTGTTGCAATGCAAATTACCTCAGTACAAGTACATTGGGAAGATAAAAAAACAAAGATTTCGGTTTTGAATAACTCATAAATGGAAGTAGTTAACTAAAGACAGTTTCCAACTTTTAACTAAACTACCCATCCTACATTTATTAACATTAATATTAGCTTGAAATGTTATATCTTGATTACCATTGTCATTAGTAAATTAGATTAGTTGAAAGAAATATAACATTATGGAGTTGTCGAGAATTTTAAATTTCTTTAAGTAGAGATGAAATCAGCCCACATTATATTATTAGAACACTTACAATTACTTCATGAATAACATAATATTTGGACACCTGCAATCTGCAGAAGAAGCCATTAGGAATACTTGGTTTGAGGTCTCTGGAGCTGACAGCTTGCAGAGCAAGAAATTTTCTTGGAATGCCACGATATGATGCAACTTACATGTATATGCACGTCAAAGTATGAATTTTCTTGCCACTTCAACTGTCAGCTTCTTCTTGTAATCCTAATTCAGGGGTCCTTTTCAATTTGCAAATAATTTCATACTTACCTAGAGCCATTCATCTAATTAACTCTTGGTTTAAGAATACAGCCTGTTCACTTAGCCTCGTCCCCAGGCCTTTTTTTAAAGTTGCGGGGGCGAAAAACAGGACACTGGCAGGGTCCTAGCGCGCATGCGCTAGCCATTACCAATACGCTTGGTAATCGCATACTGTTGTAACCTTTCCGTACACTATCTCGTTCCCAGCGTAAACTCTTCCTCGTCCCAGACCGTCGTATATGTAGAGTTTCGTACACGGCCAACAATTTGAGTCCGTATCGGAAGCGAATACACTGGCGTGACGTCAACGTGACCATAGTGGCGTATCATTGCCGATCGGCACCGCTTTTTTTTTTTAACGTAAGATTATTTGGCGTATCGGTAGCGTGAACGGGTCCAATTTAGGGGCGTGAACCTTGGCGTAACGCAAGTCTTGAGAAAATCCGATACGGCAGCGTTTTACGTATCCCTTTCGTCCCTATACTTTCCAGACTCTTTATTATATAAAAACATTTAATAAACAACAAACAAACATAACATTACATACATGTACACGTTCAACAATACAAGTCATTGTTCCAACTATGCAGAAAAGCAGCTCTTTTAACAGACACCTCCTGTCGTTCAACAGTGGTGGTAGTGGCAGTGTCAGCTGTTGTACATTGATGATCACATTGATGAACAGACCTGAGGACTTGGTCCGATGAACCACACCATTTTTGAAACGGCAGTCATATTCACTCAGGAAAGGCACTCTGGCAGTTGATGACAGGGTCCATGTGATGCACAATGTCATGTGAACTCCAAAACAGCTAATCAGAGCTCCTATCTCCTGTGTGAGTTGCAGGTGATCAATATTATACACGCTGCATCCTTAATTGGTATAACGTACAATGAAATTGGTTCCAGATTTGTATACAACAAAGTCACAAATATCAACTGCTTGTCAGAACCCCTGTAGTATGAGTAAGGAAGTAGTGAGATAGTTACGAAACGTGTAAATGTGCATACCTTAGACAAAGCCACCCATAGGTCTTGTTCTGATGGAAGAGATAAGCAAATTTTCAGAAATGCGAGCTGACACCTCAATGTATGGAAGACAAACATCAGGTTTTTTTTTGTCCCTGTGAAGCAACATGCACATGACAACATTACACATACAGGTACATGTACATGCACATACCGTTGGTCAAGGACGGATGAGATATGCCATCGCTGCAGTCTTTGACACAAATGGTTTGTACTGGCCATTGAGGTAAGTGTCGCTTAGCGTGATGCTTAATCAGTTTTGCCATCATCTAAACCACCATAGAATTGCATACTTACAAATTAAGACGACAGGCTTACCCTTACCTGTACTAGGAGTGTTATTCTCACCCATTGGAAGCGATGTAGCTTCAGCTAGTATCGGTCAGCACGCACCATCCATGATGGAAATTGAATAAATCACGCTATCCCTTTCCTTGAGTTCAAAAACATCGAGATGGGGTTGGGTTTGCAAGTGCTTTGCATTCTTTATTGCTACAGTATACTGCCAAGTGGGGCCACTTACCTTCATGCTTCTCATCTTCCACTTCGTTTTCCATCACCTTTGGGGACGAAAGAAGAAAGTAACTAGCTATGGCTAAGCAATAACCAGCTATACCTATTATTTTCTTTTCTCACAATATCCAAGACATATAGACAGGACCCTACCCCCCCCTCCCTCCCCCCTCCAGAATCCAATGAAAATAGTAGCATATATGTATGTGTATGTGTGTGTGCATCATGTATGTGTATGTGTGCATGTATTGTAAATCTGTGTGTTGCACATATGAGGTATACATATGTGTGTGTGCAAATGCTATGTGTGTACAACACACACTGCGCCAGTAACAACCACACATGACATTCAAAATGAGCACACATGCAGTACCAGACCTACCGCTTATATCAACGTGATACCACCATCCCACCTCCCCTACCCCCTCACTCCACTGCTATCGGAATGGAGTCCAGCAGAGAACACACAAACTACATGTAATTCGTTTTAAGTCATAGTAGAAGTACATACTTACATACATGTAAGTGCTGTTGGGGGAGGGGGTAAGAGGTGGGGAGGGGGTAAGAGGTGGGGAGGGGGTAAGAGGTTGGGAGGGGGTAAGAGGTGGGGAGGGGGTAAGAGGTTGGGAGGGGGTAAGAGGTGGGGAGGGGTACGAGGTGACGAGAGAGACAAAAATAACAATGAAACATTGCTACACAACACATGCACACCTTCCTGTACCTGTACCCACATGTAGCCTTTATGCACACTTCCTGTATACCATATGCTTACCATTATCCTCATGGGTTCTGAAGAGGTGAACAAGATGGAGTACTTTTCATCACCTTTCTCACCATCTAGAGGTAAAAGACCAGTCCATTTTACACCATCTCTGTGCAACGACCTACCTTGTCATCTACCACTTCCCGATAATGTTCTTCAAGAAGATACATCAAAGATACAAATCTACACGCACACACAAGCACACGCACACACTCACGCATGTACGCACACACACAATATATCTGATCTGATCCCAGTCTTCGCACACGTTTTACCCTTTGGCTGGTCGCGAGTAGTGGAATCCAAGACGTCCGTGGCCGTCATGTCCAACAACTTCAGCTAGTCAGGCCCGTAGAGAGCCAGGTGGGGGCCCGGGGAAGGACGCTCACGGGGGCCCCCCTGACCCTGTACCGCTTTCGGCCGATTTAACGAGCGGGGGGGGGGGGGGGGTGTTGTCCGCTTTCGGCCGATTTAACGAGCGGGAGGGGGGGGGGTTGCTTGCGTGCAAAAAAAAAAAAGTCAGTACAGACTAACAGTGGCAGTGAGTGAAAAATTCAGTGCTCGATTGAAGACGAAAGGGTCGTCGCCAAGGCTGCCGCGATATATCGCGATATGCGATATATCGCGATATTTTTTATATATCGCGATATGCGATATACCGCGACATATCGCGATACAAACGTACATAGGATATACGGAGATAGACGGAAAAGTAGACGGAGAAAGACGGAAATATGCGAAGAAGTCATTCAGCAGATGCAACTAGTGTTAGGCCTCACACACATACATTCGAATTCCGCTGTGGCGCTGCGTACATATATACTGTAAGCCCGTGTAAGTATTTAAACGTGTAACCGCGAACGCTTCAAATAAGTCCTCCTTTTCACCATATTATGCATGTATTATTTTCTGAAATATTGTCACGGAAAAGTTCACGGTTATGGAGATAATATCGTTAGGCCGGAAGATGCATGTGGCTAATGATACAGTGGCAAAATTGCACCACGACCATAAAATCATTTTGGAATCTTTTTTTAAATTTTTATGTGATCGGAAAGTATATAATTCCGCAGTGATTTAATCCTCTCTTAAATTCTTTCCCTGCACGTGATATTATATTATGCCCATTAATAGAGTGTTGCCAAAATGGTATAAGGAAGTATCTAGTGTCGGCTTAGTCTCGACTGTACCTTTAGAAAGGGCTTGCTCCGCGGCATGAGTTATACAAAAGAAATCTTGCATGAAGTCACTTACTCGACCGGCTGGATAAATACATATTCCGGTATATGCATACCAATGTACAGTGTCCCCCCCCCCCCCCCCCCCCACACACACACACACACCCCGGGCCGACCTCTCCCCTTCCGCGCCATATAGCATTTTGTGTTTGTTCTTGTGTCGCCACCATGCACAACAACGCAGCCTCAACTTGCATGAAAATTGTGTGGTTATTAATAAATAATTGCTCGATGAATATACTTAAAAAATATCGCGATACAATATCGCGATATTTTACTCATATCGCGATGTATCGCGATATAGGCGATATCGGCTAAAGACCATATCGCGGCAGCACTGGTCGTCGCACACAATTGAAAAAAAAAAATTATTCTTAGGGCTCGCGGGGCCCCCTTTGTGCCGCGGGGCCCGGGGTAGTGTACCCCCTTACCCCCCCCCCCCCCCCCCCCCTCTCGACGGCACTGCAGCTAGTATCGGTAAGCATGCACCATCCATGCATGCCGCATGGTGGAAATTGAATCAATATAATCACGCTATCCCTTTCTGCGAGTTCAAAGTATTCCAGTCTTTTCACATTAGAGTTGAGTTTGTAGGTGGCTTTCGTACTTTGACTTAATTCGTCTTGACTTGAACTAGAAACCATTCCGACAACTGAAAGCCGCCATTTTTAATAGCACGTTATTATCTATTATTGTATGTATTGGTTGGGCGTAGCCGGTCGGGCTACAATTTGTTTCCAATACGCTTTTGATATCGCTGCCGTAACGCCGAAGAAATTTATAGCAATTGCGATACGCCAATTATATTACCCGGGCGTATACTACCCGATCGATTCACTGGTGTATTGTTTCCAAAATAAGGTACGTCACGCCAGTGATTTAAAATCACTTGCGTATTCATATACGATCATCATAGGCGTAACGCCAGGGTGTGACTTCCTTTGGCGTACAACGTCCGGTAGGAGTTAGCCGTGTACGTCGACTTACTACCCTTGCTCCTTGGACCAAGTTCTTACCTCTACGATTGGTACGTGTACGCTGGCCACCTCACGCTACTTGCCATCTTTAGCCGATACCACAATGCTGACAACTTGTACTCTCGTGGTGCGCACTCATTGGAAATACCCTACACTTGGCACAATGCATAGGCGTCGGAACCGGGGGGGCAGAGGGGGCTATCGCCCCCCCTGCAACGATAAAGGGGGGGCGAACGTATCGTTCCGCCCCCCCATTATTGGCTCGAGTTAATTTTATTCACAATCCTAAGTATCGCTGCATGTGGTGCCAATTACGATCGAACATTGCTAACAGCTGCCAATTCACGCTCGCGTAGGGTTAACTGCCATATTAATTGCTGATTGGATCGCGTATCGCAGTGATGAAGTATCAGCAAAGAATTAATATACTAACCCCCCTCCGCCACCACCAAAAAAATGGCTCGTGTTTGAACATAGATAGTTTAAACTATCTATGGTTTGAACGAGCGTATTGTCGTAATCCTGCAGCTGCGCGCCGTTCTTCAAAATCTTGTTAGAGCACCATTTCTTTCCAGAAATGTTGAAACAGGTAACGCGCTAACGTTAATGATTACGACGATACGCTCGTTTAAACATGAGCCATTTTTTTTTTTTTTGTGGGGGGCTTAGTATACATGTAAAATAAAGGCCTAGGCCTCTTGCGTGGCCGCCGCGTTTTTGTGTAGTTTTTGGAGTTTTTTAAACGCAAAAAGCGTTGGCTTCTGGGGCTCCGCCCCAGACCCCGATGGGGGAGCTCACAGCGCTCCCCCATACCCCCTAGCTGGGCGGGAGGGGTGCCCCCCTCCCGGACCCTCCCCGGGGCATCACCCTTAGCGCCCCCCCTACTATTATCTCCTTCCGACGCCACTGCAATGGCCTTGTCCGTCGATACCTCATCACCAAAAGTTTTCCAAATGTAGGGTAGTTCCAATGAGTGCGCACCACGAGAGTACAAGTAGGTTGTCAGCATTGTGGCTTCGGCTAAAGTAAAGATAGCAAGTAGCGTGAGGTGGCCAGCCTACACGTACCAATTGTAGAGGTAAGAACTTGGTCCAAGGAGCAAGGGTTGTATTTATAAGTAGACGTACGAAACTACATACCGGTATACGACAAGAAGAGTTTACGCTGAGAACGAGATGGTGTACGGAAAGGTTTACAGACAAAAATTACAACAGTATGCGATTACCAAGCGTATTGGTAATGGCTAGCGCATGCGCGCTAGGACCCTGCCCTTGTTTTGCGCCCCCGCAACTTAAAAAAAACAAAAAAATAAAATAAAAACAAAAAACAACAAACAAACAAAAAAAAACAGGGCCTGGGGTCGAGGCTAACTCATCCTCATCTATGACCAGCATGCGCTTCAATACATAATCCCTTCCTTTTCTTTTTCTTGGAGCCATGCCAGTAATGCATGGCTCCCATTCCAAGCAAGAGGTCTGTAGGATCCCAGCGCAGTTTCATACTCTTTAGAATGAAGGCTCTTATGCATGTCTATACAGATGGCATGACTCCCACCACATCACATGGTGATTTTAGCGACTTTCACATTCGTGTTCTTTTAAAAGCTGTTTTAATATCTTCTCGCATGCGGTGTATATAGTGTGCAGTAATTACATATACCTGCATTTACTTGTATATACATGTACTTGCACTATACAACATGTACATGTAGCCAACAACATTCATTCAGTTATGAATATATTGCGATACAGATACGTAACCAATGACGCGGCAGCACTCATGGTACCAGTTATGTGCATGTATGCACGAAATTTTTAATATGCATCGGATATTTTGTATTATACAGGTTTGTTCGACGAAGCAGCTGCTCAAACAGGTGAAGTGCAAACAGTTATAATATCTGCATGTAGTTTTAATATCCCAGAAGTGAAGAGGTCGGGCGAGTTCGGGGTGGGGTGGGGTAGGTTTTGATGAAGAGGGGATCATTGATGTTCTTGCATGTTTCATTCCACTGGTCCTAATATGTACGTTTTGGAATGAGTGTATTGCGTCTTTATCGCATGCATATACTGCTCAATAATCAATAATCTATGCATATATGCTTTCTGTAATAGCTAGAGGTATAATTGCATCTTTATTACTCTCTCTTTCTCCCCCCCCCCCCCCCCCCCCCTCCCTTTTTTTTTCTTTGCCAGACTTCAATAATATCCAGCACTTCCATGTGGTGTCCTGTATAACTATTGCTGAATCAAACCTTATCGCGAGTGGGCTTGTTAAGTGTAATAAACTACGAACTGACTATCGCAATGGTACTCAATCGAACTCTGTTCTTTAACACGTGACATACACAATGAATTACATAATGAGTCATAATAGTTCCAACACTCCCCCCCGTTGACTAACTAGTCAACAGATGGGTCATAAGTCTGTTCCGTCATTATACGGATCCGTTCCCTGGCTAATGCAGAAGCCATCCTCTTAGGTCGTCCTTCCTGTTTCTCCCCAGTTTCATCAGGTCCCTGCTGCTCTTCATTTTCATCCTGCTCTGCTGTCCTGGTGTCACTATGTAACTCGGCAAGACTCACTTCAAGGGGGTAAAGAAGTTGAAGTGGACGATTCAACAGAATGGAGCCATTTCTGGATCTAACACGCACCCTTGCACCTCGAACTAACCCGTCTTGTCCACTCAACACTTGTTCAATGACACCAGTTTTCCAAAAGGTGTGCACCACAACGACATCACCAACTTTGATATCTCCAGAACCCTGCAGCTGGTTAGAGTAACGATGACAGTCCCTCAAATTTTGTAGGTATTCCTTTCGCCATCGTTTCCAAAAACGTTCCAGTACCATCTTCAGATGATTCACACGCTGATTGATGGAGGTAGATGTTGACATATCACTAAAATCTGGATCTGCAAGGTCTTCTTGTATGTCAGGTAAGCATAACAGCCTATAGCCAACTAGTAGATGTGAAGGGGTGACTGCTTCTCCCATTTCGTCTGAGGACATGTATGTCAATGGTCGAGAATTCAGTGTGGCTTCCACTTGTGTTACTGCTGTGAATAACTCATCATATGAAAGCTTCGCTCTTCCGATTGCTTTCTTCAAACATCTCTTCATTGATCGGATCATGCGCTCAAACATCCCTCCCCACCAAGGAGCCTTTTCCAAATTGTACACCCACTGCACACGCACATCACTGAAATACTCCATCACTTCAGGACAATCCAGAACTTGAAAGATAAGCCGACTGCCAGACTTAAAGGTCTTACTATTGTCTGATATAACTCTGCAGGGTACCCCACGTCGGGCTGTGAACCTTCTGAAACACAGGAGGAATGCCTCTGCAGTCATGTCTGGTACTAGCTCAAGATGAACTGCTCGCGTAGCGCAGCAAGTGAAGAGACATATCCAGACCTTGCTCGTGTCTCTTGTGTATAATGGTCCAGCATAGTCCACTCCACACGAAGAGAAGGGGTGCGCTTGTTGTACACGAAATGGTGGCAGTGGTGGCTTAGGTTGAGTTCTGTAGTGATGTCCTTCCAACCTTTTGCAAAGTAGGCATTGATGAAGTAACTTCCTCACAATGCTTCTTCCTCGGACAATCCAATACTTTGACCTTAGATCATTCAGCGTTTCCTGCACTCCATTATGCATTACGCGTTCATGGCATTCCCTTATAACCAACACTGTGAAATGGTGTGTGTTGTCCAGCAATATGGGATGCTTTGAAGCCTGTGGCAGCTCAGCATTGGACAACCTTCCACCACATCTCCATACTCCTAGCTCGTCCAGGAATAGTCCGAATTGCTGTTTCCACATACTAAACCTTTCATTACACTGTAGAGCACACTGTACCGCCTTGATCCAATACAGCTCTGCCTTCATAAGATCTGCTCCAGTTAGGTTTTCATCAGGTGTGGTGTCAATGTTTTTTGACCTCGCCTTCAAGATTTTTACAAACTTGATCACATGGGCTGTCACCCTCAGCAGTCGCTTGAGTGTACCAAAGTCCTCACATTTCATCAGGACATCGATTGTGGACTTGTTTGCAAGCAAAAGATTGTGAACTGAAGTGGTTGCTTGCTGACCCTTGCCTTTCATTTCCTTCAAACACTCTTCAGGGGGTTCTTCTTCATCCATGTTGGGCATCATACTTCCAGAATCACTGAGCCAGATAGGGCCATTTAACCATACCGGACTGTCAATCAGCTCTCTAACGCTCACACCACGAGATGGCAAGTCTGCTGGATTGTCATTCCCACAACAGTGCTTCCAGACTCCCACTGGCAGCAGCTCCCTGATTTCGTTGACCCTGTTTTGGACAAACTGTCTCCATTCCCTCCTTCCTTGAATCCAAAACAAGACAACCTTGGAATCGGTGAAACATGATGGATCAGTCAGACACACCACTGGATCTAGTGCCCGCGTTACACTACTCATCAGCTTCACCAACAGAAGTGCGCCCAGCAGTTCCAATCGTGGTATAGTGTGTCCCTTTGTTGGAGCAACTCTGGTCTTAGATGCGACAAATCTGACTGAGATTCCACTTGAGGATGCTGACCGCAAATAAACTACAGCTGCGTATGCATCTTTCGAGGCATCACAGAATCCTTGCAGGCTATGCACCATATCACCCTCGAGATCCTGGAACCAACATCTTGGAATTCTGAGTGGTTGGCCATGTAGTCCGTTCACTATTCTTCTCCAGTCTGACAACAGCTCTCCTGTTATGTAGTCATCCCAACCAATCTTTGTTCCACATATCTTCTGAAAGAATACCTTAAATGGCGTGATCACAGGAGCAAGTAATCCCAAAGGGTCATACATCCTTGTTGTAAGGTTGACTACATCTCTCTTTCTTGGTTCCAGATTGGCTAGTTGAGCAATATGGCTAAAGTCGAATACCAACTCATCTGTGATGGTATCCCAACAAAGACCAAGTACTTTCTGCACGCCAGCCAGCTGTTGCTGACCAGTTCCAATTGTGTCCTTAACGTATGATCGGTCTTCCTCCACTAGTGCTCGTTCTGTGTCCTTGGACAGTGCTGCCGATTGCTCTCTTTCGTTGACATCTATGCATTTCATCAGCTCCGTTGAGTTGGAGGTGAACTTCCTTAAATTAAATCCTCCTTCAGCCAGGTAACTCTTGGATTTTGTGTACAATTCAAAGGCTTCATTCACACTGCACGCCCCAAAGGTCACATCGTCAACGTAAATAGATTGCTGGAACTTGGAGATGAAAGCTTGATCACTGGCACTGTACCTCTGGATGTGGTATTTCAATGTGGCATTCAGAAGGAAAGGGCTAGAGGCAACGCCGAAAACCACTCTAGTGAAGCGAAAGACATTCACCCTTGGAATTTCGCTGCCTACATCTTCTAGCCAAAGAAATCGCAGTGCATCCCGGTCCTCATCAGGCACCTTTATCATCAGGAACGCTTTCTCAATGTCAGCAGTGAGAGCCACCTTGTAAACACGAAACCTCAGCATAATGTCCATGATATTCTGTCCGAAGGAAGGCCCAACGTAGAGTGTGTCATTCAGTGAAGGCCCGTTTGATCGCGCAGATGCGTCATACACTATCCTGATCCGGGTAGTTTGTTTGTCCTGCCTGATAACTGGATGGTGTGGTAAGTAGTGAATTCTTCCAAGTTCACCATCGGACGGGTTCTTAACGATTTCCACAATCCCCTTGGCAATCTGGTCTCTTATAATGCCATCATACTCCCTCAGAAGGCCGGTATTATGACGTAGTCGGTTCAGGAGCCCATACAGTCGTTTTTGACTCAGGTCATAATTCTCTGGCAATATGCAATGAGGATCCTTCCATGGAAGTCTCACACAATATCTGCCATCATGGAACCGGATACTCTCCATGAAGTGGTCATACACAGAACATTCATCATTTCTTATCCCCAAGGTCTCCAGATCCCAGAACGATTTGAGTCTTTCATCCAATGATGCTTCTGATGCTTCAGTCAGCAGAACATGCGCTGTGAACAGGACAGATGTGTGTTCTTGATTGTACCCTGGCACTGGACCAGACAGCACCCAGCCAAGTTTAGTTTCGATTGCAGTTGGTCCTGATCTCCCACGGCATATCCTACCAGTCACTATCTCCCAGTAGTAATCAGCTCCAATTAGCATGCTGATCTCAATGGCATCATTTATAGCTCCGCTGTCTGCTAGTTCCAGTCCATTAAGGTGTGAGTATCTCTCTCTTGCATATGTCATTGGTTGCCCAGTGAGCGGTTCACATATTAACGGCACTACGAGAAGTCGCAGTTCCAAATACGTTCCACGCTTTGTCTTGATTCCAACTTGGACGACATCACACGTTGTTATCCTTCCGCCTTCAGATCCAAATGGCTTGATCATCAGTGTTTCTGTTTGCAGAGTTGGAAGAGCAAGTTGTTCTCTTAGTTGGCCCGTAATGTATGACCTCTGACTTCCTCCATCCAGTATCATACGTACATTCTCCATTGCTGTAGATGCACTCGGCCCACAGACAGTTGTTCTTGCAGTTTGAAGCAGCACCGGAGTTTTTGTACTGATATACATGGCTATAGATGATGAAGCACGATTCGACGAATTTGATCCCGAAGTAACTGGAACATTCTGAGGTTGTGACAGTGTGTTTGGCTTGGTAGCAGACAATGGTTCTGGGACACATATGCTGATATGGTGTCGTTTCTGACAGTTGAAACACTTTGCCGATGAACGGCAATTCTTACTCACGTGACCTTTCTTAAGGCACACAAAACAGCGTCCAGACCTGAGCAGTATTTGTTTCCTTGCCTTAACATCTGCAACGTTTCTGCACTGGGATGGAAGATGAGTCTGATCACAATAGACACAGTGGACAGAAGGGTCAGTTGACAAAAGAGCAGCTGCAGTTGGAGGGCTTCTGATTATCTTCTTATTACTGCATGTCCCAGGGTTTGCTGTAGCTCTTTCCCTAGCGTCTATTTCCCTATCTAGGATCTTCATGACTGCACTCAGGTCCCACCCACCCTCCTTGATTTCTCTGCTGATGGTGAGGCAAAACTCTTGAGGTAACTTGGTAATGAGTACGGATGACAGTAGGGCACCATACGATGACGACGGAACACTCAATGATGCAAGACCTCGAGTGTGGGACTCCACCAAGTTGTACAAGTGCCTAAGACCCTTAAGATCATGCTGAGAACTTACAGCCTCAAGATTCATCAGGATGTCCATATGTTTGGCAATGATCATCTGCTTATTCCCGAAGCGCTTCTTCAATATCTCCACAGCCTCACCATAATTTGCCGATGTGAGGGTCAGACCTGCCACTGCTGCTGCTGCAAAATCTTCCAGCAAGGTGTTCAAATAGTTGAACTTATCCACTGAGGAGAGTTCATCGTTGTTATGAATAGCTGCCTCAAACGAATCCCAGAAGGCCATCCAGTTTGTCAGTTCTCCGTTGAACCGTTTCAGCTCTAATTTGGGCAGTCTAATTCTTGTTTCCCATGTAGACCGGGTAGCAACAACAGGAACAGTCGATGTGGATGAACTTGTATCTGAAGGAGTTTCAATGTCATCTACTACTGCCGTGACGTTTTGAGAAGGATTCACCTGTTCCGCTAGAATAACGCTCGGTCTGGATTCCGTGGTGGCGCCGCGTTCAGAACGTAATACGTCATGTCTAGAACCTGATAATCCATCTTGTGTAGGAACGCTTCTTGTCTCAGAGGTCCCCGACAATGCCAATTCGATCTCCGAGATCGCTAGTTCCATCTTTTCTCGGAGAATGTCAGCTTCCTCTATTTCAGAGTAAACGTCCTGCTCGCTCACAGTAGCGTCAAGAATCGCTGCGTCTAACTCGCAAATGATTGCCAGCTTTTCCTTTAGCGTTCGGAGTGCCAAACTGAGCTTCGATGTGTTTCTTTCCTCCGCATCTAAGGTTCCCTGTACCTGTGTTAATGTTCGGGTAACTGAGCCGCGATGCCCCGCGCGAACTCGTTTCCTTTTGTTGATTTCTTCCGAACTCATCCTTTAATCAGCTCGCGTATCTCTTTTTTGCCTATCCCGGCTCGAAGGACCATGTAATAAACTACGAACTGACTATCGCAATGGTACTCAATCGAACTCGTTTTCTACTGTTCTTTAACACGTGACATACACAATGAATTACATAATGAGTCATAATAGTTCCAACATTAAGTGCTACGATCAACCATATGCATACTCGCACGTCACGACTCAATCCGAGTTTGTGGCAGCATGCGAAGGCACTAATGAGGTCTTTGTAGGGGCCAAGTCCTCCTCTTCCGCAACGACCTTTACAGTGGGAGCATTTGGGTATTCAGTCGAGGTCTTCTATCAATCGTCGTATTCCACTACCTACGCTATTACGACCCTGGAGGCGCGTACTGGTACAACTATCCCGGCTACAGCTTTGAAAGTGCTGACCAGTCAGCCCCATCGTATATTACACTTGCTATTGCCATTGGTGTGCAAGTCTTGGTGGCGTGCTGCTTTTAATCACAGTCATTGCAGCAGTACTAGTGATTGCTTTTGTGAGGCGGAGAAAAACCAGGAAATTGGTTGTACGGTAAGGAGTCCAATTCTTTAGGGCAATATTTTGTGATAATCTTATATTACGTAATTGAGCCTCCAATATTCTAATAGGTTCGAATTGTGTAATTTAAAATGCATCCCTACTTGAGATGCAATTCATATGTTATGCACTTGGGGGAAGTGTTAATATTTTGTGTTTGTGAGACTTGAACTATATGACATCCTCTTCTGGTATCTCTTTTTACACTTTCAACTGTCAACTGTCTATTACACACAGAAATTCTCTTCATGACACAGTTAATTCTAATGCTGTGGCTGGTCCCATTGATCATTATATGAAACTATTACCAATCCTGCATTTGAACCGACAATGACTGAGAAGGAACTATGTGACATTTCAGAAGTCCTGAAAAATGGAAACATCCAAGAGTCAGATGAAAAACTATGACTTGCTTTATTATAATGCTGCACTCCTAGATTGTAGTACTTTGCCATGCATGTTTAATCGTGTAAAATCATTTGTCTGCATTGTAGTCAGAAGTGTGTAATACAAAACAACAACAATGGTAACAATACAAAATGCCGCAGATAATAGACCCTTCCCTTTAAGAAGTACTCCGGACGTACGTGATATCACTAATTAATGTTATTACCCATTTCGTTTAGTACGTTGATTAGTGATGTCACGTCCGGGGTACTTCTTAAAGGTAAGGGTCGATTCTCGCGGAAGAATTAGCGTCACTTTAAACATCATTGCACATTTTATTTATTGTTCAAATAGAAATCGGTATAAGAAATTGTCATGCAAATTAGTCACACTCACGTTCTTGACTGGATTTTGCAGTGCATGTGTATGAAAGTGCGAACAATTTTTGGATAACATGCAGTATGAAATATTTTGTTTGGTTCCAAAGTGATTTATTCCACTTCGACGCTTTATTTGAAACCCTTACTGGGACTGCCACGTTCTTGAGCGTTTGAGAGCTGTCCGGCATGGCCTCTGATAACATACCTTCATAAGCCATTTGCGCACCATCTTCGGTGGCCTCCAGAGATGATATTGCGGTTTTATTAAGTTTAAATTAAAATTAAAAAGATTAATTATTGTTTTGCACATTAGTATCAGTATAGTACGTCTACGTACGATGGTTATCAGAAGAAGTGGCTGATTTTCCATACCCAAGCAGGGGGCACTTCTAAATGCCTGTCTTTATCCAATGCAACTACCCAACAAACTAGCTCCCTGATTTCCTTTTTGACAAATACGGCTGTACTTCAGTTAGGTACTTTACAAGAATTTTTGAAATAGGTTTTTAAGTTACAAAAATAGTATAGCTGGAAAGAGCGTGAGAAATGCAGTATAATGGTACATCATATGTGTAGATATCGTTCATATTATAATTACGAACAATAATTGATGGTTTGTAGCCAAAAAAAAAAGAGACGCGGTAGTCAATAGGAGTGGTAAACAAAAATTGGCACGGTTATGGTTTTAAACGATGTAGTACTGTGAGGTATATATACATCATCACTAAAAGTTCCCAATTTACCTTTCTGACCCTATAAAGGCTATTGGTATCTAATTTTGCTTATTATACAATGTTTACAACAATTATTTGCATGACAAAATAGGAGTAGAGAGCACTTCTATATACATAAAAAAGCAAAACACTAAGGCAAATGTGGTCACAAAGCTCAAGATCACCTAACATATAATCAACTAGTAGTTGATTTGATTTCATTTTCTTCATCATCTTCAGCCGGTCTCATTTGGAACCCAGTACATGTATAAGTAACAGTAACTTTTGAACTTTGGTTTAACATCGGAAGCAAGTATACATATATACATCATGGCCAGAAATTGCATGCCTTCATTACTAATTCCTGACGCGTTATGACGTTTTTCCCGTTTCATTACCGTGCACGCGTCCATTGAAATGTATGGAGGATGACACTCTTTTGATCACTGTCACTCAGGAAAAGATGCCCATGACAAGGAAAAAGAACTTTATGATGAAGAGGATCATAAGGTATACCTCTGTCGTTAAACAAAAAAATTAGCCCTCTTCCTGACGCTTCCTCATCAGAATTTCAGTGTTTCCATAGACATGTATGGATTTTGATTTTAAAAATGAGGGTTTTTCAAGACATTTATGCTTCCTGACGAAAATCCAAGCTAGATATCAAAAAGGAAAGACTAACTGCTGTTAGTAAAACCATTAGGGCTGGAGTGTGACATATTCTAACGTTCATGACCCTTTTACCCTCGCTTCCCTGATCACTTTTATCATTAAGGTACATATGTCTTTGTAAATACCAATATTCAATAATAAATCGACAAACGCCGCGTGCGTGCCCTGCCGCGATGAAGGTTTTCAAACAAGAAGGCACAAATCACCGACCACGGTATGAATCCTAGCAACGAACGTTCGATACTTGATAGCTTGTTACACATGTGCGTCTGATTTCGACTGTTGTGCGTGTGCATGGGTGGCAATATCGATGCGATAACGGATTGTACTTTTTTTTGGTAGTAGGCCTACTCGGCTGCTCCAACATTCTTTTTAAGCCCTAGCTGTAGGGCGCGATCATGTTCGGAGTGTTTTAGCTACCTATATGTACATGTACATGGATTCTACAACGGCTTGTTTTGGTTGCGTTGGTTTTAAACGATTCGATTCCGGCTTACTCACCTATATATATTGCTAATTCTACCACAACGAGTTCGTGGATGTAATACCTATAGCAAAGCCACATTTTTGCACCTGTTCTACCTTCATTAATATTTGTAAAGATGGGCATGTCCTTACGTGCAAACCTGACGCCATATTTTTGTTCTATTTTTTGTTGCAACTAATAGTACTTACGTATCTGTATCTGTGCGTGTCTATATATTTTTTCATCTCTGCAGAATGAAAACTACCAATACAGCAAAAAAAACCCGTTCCACAGAGACGAACCTTATAAGGATATATCACGTGAGGAATACATGCGGTAACAACCTACTTTTTTACTATATCCACATGGGGAAGGTGGAAAGGGTGACAGCCTTGTGAAGGTGGAGGGAGGTAGTTTTGTGAAGGTGGAGGGAGGTAGTTTTGTGAAGGTGGAGGGAGGTAGTTTTGTGAAGGTGGAGGGAGGTAGTTTTGTGAAGGTGGAGGGAGGTAGTTTTGTGAAGGTGGAGGGAGGTAGTTTTGTGAAGGTAGAGGGAGGTAGTTTTGTGAAGGTGGAGGGAGGTAGCCTTGTGAGATAGCCGTACAGACCTATATGAGCGTGTTTATACATTATGCGATAAACATTGCGTCATATTGGTCTGGGAACGAGACTAAGAAGAGCCCCCCCACCCCCCGTTCGTATTTGGCCAATCGCAAGGGAACCTCCCCTCCCCCCACCCCAGGTTTACTTACCTTCCGCCGCCTATGCTATGCACCCACGCGCGCACATCGAAGGAACGAATACATGCATGTAGAGTTTGCTTTCTAGATGCGCGTGCGTTACCTACGGTAGGTAGTGCGCGCGCACACGCATGTGTGTGGGGGGGCGGGGGGCGGCATTTAATATGAAGGAAGGGGGGGGCGGCAGCCGCCCCCCCCCCCTCCCCCAAGTCTATGCTACTATACGTCTGGGTACGAGACTAGTACATGATTTGTTTGAATTCGTGACTCTACCAAATGCCAAATATCTGCAGCTCTACGTATGTACATGTAGGCAAAAGTACACGTGAATTCATAAGGAAAAATGAAGAAATCCTATATTTAGCCGCACAAATGTCCTACGTGTACAATGTGCTAAATTACCTCCATTTTACACCACTTTTGCCTTCAAATCCTATACACTGTATGCACCAACTTTCTCGTTAAAAATGTTTGTATTTCCTTGCATAACTATAACCATAGAACCTTGCATCTTATTCATTTTGCACAGTAAATGAAGAAACGAACAGAAACAAATATGACACAGAAACAGTGAACACAGATGAGCAGCACAATGCCTGCATGGCACTGCCATCCAGATTTGCATATGTATAAATTTAATAAGTTGTCCCCCTAATTATATCCAAGCTTCTTTTCTCATGATTCTAAAAAAGGAAAGCAACAATTTCATTCCAATCACACAAATAAATAATATACTTACAGTCCGTCTCCACAGCTGTCTGTTTGTGTATTAATGTCATCTGTTTCTGCAACATTCTCATAAGGATATGCACTTTGTGTACTCTCTGTCTCAGTATCAAGGGTAATCATATTTTCTGTAGGACCATTCTTAACTTCTTCTGTTGGAACTTTGCTACATTTTAAAATAGAAAAGAAAGTGGGAGAAAAACAGTAAAATTATAGCAATGACATTGCATCTTACAGATATCTTTCGTGGCTGTTATTAACTGGATGTATTAGTTGTAATTGACGTTTTCTTTTCTTCTTGTAGCACAGTAAAGCAACAACAATTTCAGCTATGACAAGACAACATATAATGATGCCTGCAGCTGTCAAGATGCTGACGAGTGCTGGTATTGGACTGATTTGATTAGTTGATGCAACTTGTGAAGATGTTGGGGATGCAAAATTAAAAAAATACGGTGAACTTGGTTTCACCAATTCAGCATTTTGAAATGTAATGGAAGATGCAGCACACGGTGATGAAGTAACAATATCACCTGGAAAAAAAAGAAGATATTAAAAAGTGGCATAGTCATTGATTTTTATCGTACATTTTTTTCGCTTGCTAAAGTGAATACCTTATAGTTCTGACTCAAAATTATTTGTCAGTTGTTAATTGTACTGATAAGGCACACATTATTTAATAGTAAGCACAGAATATGATTTAATTGCATAAATGATAAAAAAAACCGGAGGGAAAACAAAACATCAGAATCCAAGTAGTGTCCTTAAGGATTCAGGATCTGCCCCTCAGCTGAGCTTGGATACAAACTTTCCAATAAAGTTGTACTGGGCTACACCTGTGAAATAGAGAGTTTTGTGTTGTCACGAAAGAGCCTACTTCTTACATCGTCTTTATCATCATATATCATGATGTGAGTGTTTAATTGTATAATGGGGGACAACCAATGAAAATAATTTTGTCTTTTGACTAACCCATATTATCAGCTTAGCTTTTAATGAGTAGATCTGCATTCAAGGTGAGTTGTGGCTATTAGTCTGGGGACCCGAATGAAGGTGATAAATTTTCCTGGCACCAGATCCCGACCCACACATCTCCAAACTGAGGCAGAGGGGTATCACTTACCACACTGTCCTGAGGTGTATTAACTTAGTGCTGTGCTTAATGCACATATAAATATTTTAGTGATTAATTATAGATTAGCAATTACAATACGTACAACAGTCATTAAGCAGTATTTTGTAATGAGGAAAAAGAACACCCCTCTAAACAAAAAACAGTCTAGAACATGCATTGCTTTGGTAACACAATTCTTCGAATTAAAAAAAATAAAATTCTATTCGCAGAACCCTTACTGTACTCCATGATGTGTTTGATAGCAATCTGTTGCTAATACAGGGAGAAATTAGTTGTAGTTGGGGCACTTCCAAAGTCACTTGGTGAGTATGAATTTTAGATGTGAGGCATTGATGCATTGTCAATTTCATTTGTGATGTACTGCTAATTAATTGAACCAAAATACGCATTAAAGGATGAAGTGTAAAATGTTTTCTATAGTATGCATGTTTTTCCAGGAAGAGGTGAGGGAGATGGAGAGCAGGACAGAGAGAGGAAGGAGAGAGGAGGCTGGCCTAGTGATGGAATGTTTTGATTCCATGAAAAATTAAAAGTGTATTGAGTTAAATAGATTCACTAGTTCTGAATTGTGGATGTCTCAAAGATGAGGACACTTAAGGGATTCTGATAGTGTCAGCACAAGATGGTTTCACTTTATTGCTAACATTTCAATGTGATGCCTACTACGTTTTTTACAAGTGAAAAAATTATTCAATACCAAGCATACCCACTTCTACATTTACCATTCAAGAACCTTAAAGACCACATGAATGAATAAACTCTGCTTTAAAGAGCAGATCGATAGCCAGAATAACATCAGCAGTAATAACTTCTTATGCTGTTGGTGCAATTTTGACTGCATCCACTGATATTCATTACACATTCATTAGCCACTAACACACACAATATAATACTACCTATAAAAAATTATTGTGCCTTTATACAGGGTGTTTTACAATGAAGGAAAATTGTTTATAATTAACCAAAAGCAGTTAATTAACTTAAATTTATTGAATTAACTTGAGCTTAAATGTTGATGTAACCCAACAAAATATTATTTTAATAATTAATTTAATAAAATCAACATAATTAAATTAACAAACACGAATTAATAATTCTTGATAGCATCTAATCAAAACGTACCATTCTAGAGGCATTCAAAAGCTCCATCATATCCTTCAATTTTAATAATATCTACTTGGCCGAATTTATTAATAAATTCAAACCACTAAATCGAGATTTAATGGCCCCTAAATCAACTACATTGCTAAAATCAAAAAATCAAGATTTCAATGTTGAATAACTTCTAAATGGAAGCAGTTACTTAAATACAGTTGCATCTTTTAACTAACCACCAGCCCTAGATTTATTATTTAATTGAAATGAATAGGGGTTTTGGGATTTTTATTATTGTTACTTAACCATTAAAGATAATATTAATTTTATTTCACCAGCATGTCTTCTTTTGCTGTTAGAACTTTTAACAACAATCATCAGTTAATTAACTGCTTGTGGTTAATTTATAAACAATTATCCTTGATCCTGTATAATCTTACCAAAACAGTTCTTTAAATCTGCTGCAAGTTCATAACCATAGTCACATGAGCAGTAATAGCTTCCTACGGTGTTGGTACAATTCTGACTGCATCCACTGATATTCATTGTGCACTCATTGATATCTGAGTATGTATATATATATATATATATGATGAAATCCAATTACCAGTACATTCAGTAATGTATATGTAAACATGTATTTGGGAAGAGGTGGCCCAATTGCATAGTAATGCTTCTATACTTCAAAGCATTGGAACATTATGCACATAATGTGATGAGTGTTATCGAAAAATAGGATTACTGTATTATTTATGCCTACTCATAATCAAGCAGTGTTTTCTCCTGGTTGTATTCCTTCCATGTGTGTGTTTGATGCAAACAAAAGCAGCACTACTGATGTGGTACATTCTTACCAATGCATGTTGTAAAGTCCTTGTCAAGGAGATAGCCAGGACTGCAGGAACAGAAATAACTTCCTATTGTGTTGTTACAAATTTGGCTGCACCCACTGATATTTACTGCACACTCATTGATATCTGTATTGCAATGAAATGTTGCCACTCTTGGCATCAATATTAAACCTTCAAAAAACTGTGATTCTGCCTTACCAATGCAGGTTGTATTGTCATTTTTAAGTTTGTAACCAACATCGCAAGAACAGACAAAGCTTCCAATGGTATTGATGCAGATCTGAGAGCATCCACTGATATTCAATACACATTCATTGATATCTAAGAAGGAAGATAATGTACATATGTGTGCATATCATGCATTTAAATCGTTACCAATGCAATTTGCACTATTTTTGTCAATTTGATAACCAGGGTAGCAGGAGCAGTAATAGCTTCCTATGGTGTTGGTGCAACCCTGACCACATCCACTGGTGTTCAATGCACACTCATTAATGTCTGAAAGTTAAAAGAGAAGAGTGTGCTGACAGATATTTTTAAACACACCCACAACATCAACACCTATTAAGAGTGCTACATATCCATATAGTGTCAACATATTTTAACGGTGCTGCCTACACTTAGTTACAATTAGCATTCCACAAAAAATCTCAAGTACAATAGGACTTGTGCAGCAGTGTAAGGGACTTTGGGTATCTTGCCAATAGGATATGTATCCACAATAAAAAAGCAACATGCTGAATTGTTGTAATAATTGCTTGATAGTTATTTATAGTGGCATAACCATTTTGTATGTGATCATTTTCAGAACAGCATTTGTACTTTCTTCAGTGAGCTAATGTCTATTTCTCAGCTTGCACAAGTGTGAGTTCAAGATTTTAAATTATACTTCTGATCGCTGATTAAATTATCCCCAAATTCACTTGAGGTTTGAATTCACACCAAAACACAATACCTACATACTCCATGATGATTTCAAAAATGAATGAATTTTAACTTACCAGAACAGTTCTTTAGATTAGCAGCAATTTGATAACCAGTGTAGCATGAGCAGTAATAGCTTCCTATGGTGTTGGTGCAATTCTGACTGCATCCACTGGTATTCAATGTGCACTCATTAATGTCTAGAAATAAGTAGAAGTTATAACTCTCCCGTTAAAATGATTAAAGCATGCTTGTATTCACATACCAGAACAGCTCTTTAGATCTGCTGCAAGTTGATAACCAGAGTAGCATGAGCAGTAATAGCTTCCTATGGTGTTGGTGCAATTCTGACTGCATCCACTGGTATTCAATGTGCACTCATTAATGTCTAGAGATAAGTAGAAGTTATAACTCTCCCGTTAAAATGATTTTAAAGCACTGATGCATGTATGCACATACCAGAACAGCTCTTTAGATCTGCTGCAAGTTGATAACCAGAGTAGCATGAGCAGTAATAGCTTCCTATGGTGTTGGTGCAATTCTGACTGCATCCACTGGTATTCAATGTGCACTCATTAATGTCTGGAAATAAGTGTAGAAGTTATAACTCTCCCGTTAAATGATTAAAGCACTGATGTATATATGCACATACCAGAACAGCTCTTTAGATCTGCTGCAAGTTGATAACCAGAGTAGCATGAGCAGTAATAGCTTCCTATGGTGTTGGTGCAATTCTGATTGCATCCACTGGTATTCATTGTGCACTCATTGATATCTGAGTATAATCATGTATGTAAATCATTATGATATAAATGATACATTTATAATATATATGATGAAATCCAACTACCAGCACATTCAGTAATGTATATGCAAACATAAAACTGAAATGTGTTTGGGCAGGGGTGGCCCAATTGCATAGTAATGCTTCTATACTACAAAGCATTGGAACATTATGTACATAATTTGATGAGTGTTATCGAAAAATACGATTACTGTATTATTTATGCCTTCTCATAATCAAGCAGTGTTTTCTCCTGGTTGTATTCCTTCCATGTGTGTGTTTGATGCAAACAAAAGCAGCACTACTGATGTGGTACATTCTTACCAATGCATGTTGTAAAGTCCTTGTCAAGGAGATAGCCAGGACTGCAGGAACAGAAATAACTTCCTATTGCGTTGTTACAAATTTGGCTGCACCCGCTGATATTTACTGCACACTCATTGATATCTGTATTGCAATGAAATGTTGCCACTCTTGGCATCAATATTAAACCTTCAAAAAACTGTGATTCTGCCTTACCAATGCAGGTTGTATTGTCATTTTTAAGTTTGTAACCAACATCGCAAGAACAGACAAAGCTTCCAATGGTATTGATGCAGATCTGAGAGCATCCACTGATATTCAATACACATTCAATGATATCTACGAAGGAAGATAATGTACATATGTGTGCATATCATGCATTTTAATTGTTACCAATGCAAGTTGCACTATTTTTGTCAATTTGATAACCAGGGTAGCAGGAGCAGTAATAGCTTCCTATGGTGTTGGTACAATTTTGACTGCATCCACTGATATTCGATGTGCACTCATTGATGTCTGAAGTAGATGCACAATTGAAAAATGTTACTGAATGAACTTTACTCACCACAACAGTACTTTAGATCTACACCAAGTTCATAACCAAGGTAACATGAATAGTAATAGCTTCCTATGGTGCTGATACAATTCTGATTGCATCCACCAGTACTAATTATGCATTCATTGATATCTAGTGTACGTGTGTATAGAACACTAACACCAGCAATTAATATAGACAGGGGAGCATTTCAACAAATAAAGTGCACATTAAATTTTGTCTAGGTACATCAGTTTTAAATATCATTTGCCTAAACTACCTCTATTTGTTTTCTGGGAAAATGAGCAAGAAAAAGGTTGCAACTAGACAAGAAAAAAAAAATAAAAATGTGAGAAAACTAAATGGTGCAGGAATTCAGATTGGACTTCGCATCGGATGAATTTGCAGCTAGGTCTCAAATTTTTGTGTGCAATTAGCTCTTTTGTTAAAAGTTCAAAATAAGCAAAATAACAGCTTGGTGCATTAAACTAGCTATTCCGCTAATTACATGTATAATGCTGAAAAAAAGCACAACAACATGGAGGTTAAGAATGAAGGCGTACAGCAATAAAATTGCAGGTTTATCTGGTGTAAGAGTAGCATCAAAAATTGCATGAAATGAAATTATGTACATATAGTTTGTTTCTTTATAAGCATTGCGTGTGATATATCTATACATTCAAATAATTAATCAGGAGGTGGGGAAGAGGACCAAAATCTTTTGCATAGAACCAATTACTACAGTAGGAAATTGGGGACCAAATTACGCATTCAAAGAAACAGAATGGGGCATCATGACACAACAAATGTGCAATAATTCTCTTCATGATGCCATGTCTTCTAATGAACAAAGGTGTGTACATACCAGAGCAGTTCCTTTGGTTGCTTGCAAGTTGATAGCCAGAATAGCATGAGCAGATATAGCTTCCTATGGTGTTGGTGCAATTCTGACTGCATCCACTAATATTCAATGTGCACTCATTGATATCTGAAATGCAAAAAATCATTGCAACTCAATTGACAAATGTACTGAATAAACTCTACTCCAGAACAGTTTTTTAGATCTGCTGCCCAGTGTAGCATGAGCGTTTCATATGGTGTTGGTACAATTTTGACTATATCCACTAGTATTCAATGAAATGGCTTATGCAGTGCATCGAAATAATAACTCATTTTACACTCATTAGCAGGTACAGTTTAGTATTAAGGTCTGAAATGAATGTTTATGAGATGTGGCATAAGCCACTTCATAATGTCAATCACAATGAAAGAACGTATGCATATTTTTGGTCCAAATATTTTAATCTGTAATATAAGATTGAGAAGCGAAAATGTAGGCCTACAGTTGTATGTTGTGATTTGAACAACAGTGGTAATTGCATACAACAGTAACTGCACATAGGCATCGAATTTTGATTCATCAAATTGTTTGAAGTCGTACATGGTCTCGAGTTTTATGAACTCAAGTATGCAACATCAAAACATTTAATAAATGACAAAGAAATGCCTGAGTGCAGTCTAAGCTGGGCAGCTCCTCTTGCCTGGATTTCATTGCTTTTAGGCAATTTTTATATACATATAACATACTCAATGTAGGACTGTTGAGATCCAAATTAGTGGAGCTGCTCAACTGTGAGTACATTTAAACCTTGTTTTGCCCTTTTTGTAATACGTTTTCCTACTTGTATCACTATGTATTGCTTTCTGTAAACATAAAACCCACATATATTGCATTAAACCTGGTGTATTTACAAGATGAATTATTGATGAACCAAAATAAGATATAGATTTTGACAGTAACTGGTTTGGTCATGAATGATAGACCAAGGTATTATTGGATATAAACTTAGGAGTGTAAGTGACTTATACCCTTTGCAGAAGCATCACCATCATACATTGGTGCCATATAGGTCTGCAAACTGGTACTGTATCATTCTATTCTTTTCTTGAACCAGAAAGTAGCAGTTGGTGTCACTAATTTTTGTACATGGTTGTATGACTTGATCACTAAGTTACGCCATTTTACATAACTGCAAAGGGTCTATACATGTAGACCCTTTGCAATGATGGCATTTCATGGGATCAAAATGAAACTCTGTCATTTTGATGGACCCCTCACTACTGCAATGGATTAGCATTAGTAACTCACAATCAAAGTTTTACACTTCTAAGCTCAAACTACCAAAGGATTACAATATTAGTTGACAAATTTATCCCCAACTTAGTTCACTTGTTTGAAGTACCCATAGTAAAAATAATGATCAAATACTGAAAACACTCAACACAAGGGTACTTGTTCAAGTTTAAACTTACTGGTACTGTGTAATTTGTATATAAATTTTTGCCAGTGCATTGTAATACATATAACATAGGCTATAATTATAAGTAATTTATAGTATATTCTAAACTGCATCTCTTGGGCACCCATTTAAAGATACAAATGACAGTGTAATTGTAAATTAATGTGTTCAAAAAGAGAAAAAAATCATGGGAAAAATGCACATTGGGGCAAAAACATACTTTTATTCCCCGGGCATTCTTTATTAGCATTTTAGTGTGCCCTTATAAATGGCATCTGCAATCAAACTAAAAAATACAGGGCTCATTCATGCATAAATGTATGCAATTAATTTGCATTGAAGTGGAAGGTAATAGCATTTTTTCACAGACACCGTGATGGTTGATGTACATCATACCAATGCAAATTTGATTGTTGTCCTCAAGTTGAAAACCATGATAGCACGAACAGAAGTACTTTCCAATGGTATTGGTGCAATTTTGATTGCATCCACTGACATTAAGTGCACACTCATTAATGTCTGCAATGGAATCAAGTGTATAATATATGCTTATCACTTAGTACGTTACATGGAAATCTTTTCTTACCAATGCATGTTTCATTGTTGTCCTCCAGTCGGTAACCATGATAGCAAGAACACAAGTAGCTTCCAATGGTGTTGGTGCAATTCTGATTGCATCCACTGATGTTAAGTGTACATTCATCAATGTCTGGAATCAAAGTGGATTAATGGCATTTTCCACAAAATGCTGTACATATAGTAAATTACATAAAATCTTACCAATGCATGTTTCATTGTCCTCAAGTTGAAAACCATGATAACAGGAACAGAAGTAGCTTCCTATGGTGTTGGTGCAATTCTGATTGCATCCACTGATGTTGAGTGCGCATTCATCAATGTCTTCAAAGCAAGTGTTTAGTAAATTCTGAATACACTTTGTAGATGTGAAATCTTACCAATGCATGTTTCATTGTTGTCCTCAAGTTGAAAACCATGGTAGCAGGAACAGAAGTAGCTTCCTATAGTGTTGGTGCAATTCTGATTGCATCCACTGATGTTGAGTGTACATTCATCAATGTCTGGAATCAAAGTGAATTAATAGCATTTCCACAAAATGCTGTACATACAGTACATTACATGAAATCTTACCGATGCATGTTTCATTGTTGTCCTCAAGCTGAAAACCATGATAGCAGGAACAGAAGTAGCTTCCTATGGTGTTGATGCAATTCTGGTTGCATCCACTAATGTTGAGTGTACATTCATCAATGTCTGGAATCAAAGTGGATTAATAGCATTTTCCACAAAATGTTGTACATATAGTACATTACATGAAATCTTACCAATGCATGTTTCATTGTTGTCCTCAAGTTGAAAACCATGATAGCAGGAACAGAAGTAGCTTCCTATGGTTTTGGTGCAATTCTGATTGCATCCACTGATGTTGAGTGCACATTCATCAATGTCTGGAATCAAAGTGGATTAAAAGCATTTTCCACAAAATGTTGTACATATAGTACATTACATGAAATCTTACCAATGCATGTTTCATTGTTGTCCTCAAGCTGAAAACCATGGTAGCAGGAACAGAAGTAGCTTCTTATGGTGTTGGTGCAATTCTGATTGCATCCACTGATATTAAGTGCACATTCATCAATGTCTGCATTGGAAGTGTTAATGGCATTTTAAAAACTGCACACTTTTGTATGTTGCATAATGTCTCAGAAAAGCATGCTTCTTTGTCACGCTCAAGTTGGATTGATAACCATGACAGCAGGAACAGAAGACGTCTCCTATTGAGTTTCAACTGTACACTTTGTAGATGTGAAATCTTACCAATGCAAGTTTCATTGTTGTTCTCAAGTTGAAAACCATGGTAGCAGGAACAGAAGTAGCTTCCTATGGTGTTGGTGCAATTCTGATTGCATCCACTGATGTTAACTGTGCATTCATCGATGTCTGAAATCAAAGTGGATTAATAGCATTTTCCACAAAAATGCTGTACATGTAGTTTTACATTACATGAAATCTTACCAATGCATCTTTCATTGTTGTCCTCAAGTTGAAAACCATGATAGCAGGAACAGAAGTAGCTTCCTATGGTGTTGGTGCAATTCTGATTGCATCCACTGATGTTGAGTGTACATTCGTCAATGTCTGGAATCAAAGTGGATTAATAGCATATCCACAAAATGCTGTACATATAGTTTTACATTACATGAAATCTTACCGATGCACGTTTCATTGTTGTCCTCAAGTTGAAAACCATGATAGCAGGAACAGAAGTAGCTTCCTATGGTGTTGGTGCAATTCTGATTGCATCCACTGATGTTGAGTGCGCATTCATCAATGTCTTCAAAGGAAGTGTTTAGTAAATTCTGAATACACTTTGTAGATGTGAAATCTTACCAATGCATGTTTCATTGTTGTCCTCAAGTTGAAAACCATGATAGCAGGAACAGAAGTAGCTTCCTATGGTGTTGGTGCAATTCTGATTGCATCCACTGATGTTGACTGTGCATTCATCAATGTCTGGAATCAAAGTGGATTAATAGCATTTCCACAAAATGCTGTACATATAGTTTTACATTACATGAAATCTTACCAATGCATGTTTCATTGTTGTCCTCAAGCTGAAAACCATGATAGCAGGAACAGAAGTAGCTTCCTATGGTGTTGGTGCAATTCTGATTGCATCCACTGATGTTGAGTGCGCACTCATCAATGTCTTCAAAGGAAGTGTTTAATAGATTCTGAATACACTCCGTAGATGTGAAATCTTACCAATGCATGTTTCATTGTTGTCCTCAAGTTGAAAACCATGATAGCAGGAACAGAAGTAGCTTCCTATGGTGTTGGTGCAATTCTGATTGCATCCACTGATGTTGACTGTGCATTCATCAATGTCTGGAATCAAAGTGGATTAATAGCATTTCCACAAAATGTTGTACATATAGTACATTACATGAAATCTTACCAATGCATGTTTCATTGTTGTCCTCAAGCTGAAAGCCATGGTAGCAGGAACAGAAGTAGCTTCCTATGGTGTTGGTGCAATTCTGATTGCATCCACTGGTGTTGACTGTGCATTCATCAATGTCTGAAATCAAAGCTAATTAATAGCATGCATTTACCACAAAATGCTGTACATATAGTACATTACATGAAATCTTACCAATGCATGTTTCATTGTTGTCCTCAAGCTGAAAACCATGATAGCAGGAACAGAAGTAGCTTCCTATGGTGTTGGTGCAATTCTGATTGCATCCACTGATGTTGAGTGCACATTCATCAATGTCTGGAATCAAAGTGAATTAATAGCATTTCCACAAGATGCTGCACATATAGTATATTACATGAAATCTTACCAATGCATGTTTCATTGTCCTCAAGTTGAAAACCATGATAACAGGAACAGAAGTAGCTTCCTATGGTGTTGGTGCAATTCTGGTTGCATCCACTGATGTTGAGTGTACATTCATCAATGTCTGGAATCAAAGTGAATTAATAGCATTTCCACAAGATGCTGCACATATAGTATATTACATGAAATCTTACCAATGCATGTTTCATTGTCCTCAAGTTGAAAACCATGATAACAGGAACAGAAGTAGCTTCCTATGGTGTTGGTGCAATTCTGATTGCATCCACTGATGTTGAGTGCGCATTCATCAATGTCTTCAAAGCAAGTGTTTAGTAAATTCTGAATACACTTTGTAGATGTGAAATCTTACCAATGCACGTTTCATTGTTGTCCTCAAGTTGAAAACCATGGTAGCAGAAACAGAAGTAACTTCCTATGGTGTTGGTGCAATTCTGATTGCATCCACTGATGTTGAGTGTACATTCATCAATGTCTGGAATCAAAGTGGATTAAAAGCATTTTCCACAAAATGTTGTACATATAGTACATTACATGAAATCTTACCAATGCATGTTTCATTGTTGTCCTCAAGCTGAAAACCATGATAGCAGGAGCAGAAGTAGCTTCCTATGGTGTTGGTGCAATTCTGATTGCATCCACTGATGTTGAGTGCGCATTCATCAATGTCTTCAAAGGAAGTGTTTAGTAAATTCTGAATACACTTTGTAGATGTGAAATTTTACCAATGCACGTTTCATTGTTGTCTTCAAGTTGAAAACCATGATAACAGGAACAGAAGTAGCTTCCTATGGTGTTGGTGCAATTCTGATTGCATCCACTGATGTTGTGTATACATTCATCAATGTCTGGAATCAAAGTGGATTAAAAGCATTTTCCACAAAATGTTGTACATATAGTACATTACATGAAATCTTACCAATGCATGTTTCATTGTTGTCCTCAAGTTGAAAACCATGGTAGCAGGAACAGAAGTAGCTTCCTATGGTGTTGGTGCAATTCTGATTGCATCCACTGATATTAAGTGCACATTCATCAATGTCTGCATTGGAAGTGTTAATGGCATTTTAAAACTGCACACTTTTGTATGTTGCATAATGTCTCAGAAAAGCATGCTTCTTTGTCACGCTCAAGTTGCATTGATAACCATGACAGCAGGAACAGAAGACATCTCCTATTGAGTTTCAACTGTACACTTTGTAGATGTGAAATCTTACCAATGCATGTTTCATTATTGTCCTCAAGCTGAAAACCATGGTAGCAGGAACAGAAGTAGCTTCCTATGGTGTTGGTGCAATTCTGATTGCATCCACTGATGTTAACTGTGCATTCATCGATGTCTGAAATCAAAGTGGATTAATAGCATTTTCCACAAAATGCTGTACATATAGTTTTACATTACATGAAATCTTACCAATGCATCTTTCATTGTTGTCCTCAAGTTGAAAACCATGATAGCAGGAGCAGAAGTAGCTTCCTATGGTGTTGGTGCAATTCTGATTGCATCCACTGATGTTGAGTGCGCATTCATCAATGTCTTCAAAGGAAGTGTTTAGTAAATTCTGAATACACTTTGTAGATGTGAAATTTTACCAATGCACGTTTCATTGTTGTCTTCAAGTTGAAAACCATGATAACAGGAACAGAAGTAGCTTCCTATGGTGTTGGTGCAATTCTGATTGCATCCACTGATGTTGTGTATACATTCATCAATGTCTGGAATCAAAGTGGATTAAAAGCATTTTCCACAAAATGTTGTACATATAGTACATTACATGAAATCTTACCAATGCATGTTTCATTGTTGTCCTCAAGTTGAAAACCATGGTAGCAGGAACAGAAGTAGCTTCCTATGGTGTTGGTGCAATTCTGATTGCATCCACTGATATTAAGTGCACATTCATCAATGTCTGCATTGGAAGTGTTAATGGCATTTTAAAACTGCACACTTTTGTATGTTGCATAATGTCTCAGAAAAGCATGCTTCTTTGTCACGCTCAAGTTGCATTGATAACCATGACAGCAGGAACAGAAGACATCTCCTATTGAGTTTCAACTGTACACTTTGTAGATGTGAAATCTTACCAATGCATGTTTCATTATTGTCCTCAAGCTGAAAACCATGGTAGCAGGAACAGAAGTAGCTTCCTATGGTGTTGGTGCAATTCTGATTGCATCCACTGATGTTAACTGTGCATTCATCGATGTCTGAAATCAAAGTGGATTAATAGCATTTTCCACAAAATGCTGTACATATAGTTTTACATTACATGAAATCTTACCAATGCATCTTTCATTGTTGTCCTCAAGTTGAAAACCATGATAGCAGGAACAGAAGTAGCTTCCTATGGTGTTGGTGCAATTCTGATTGCATCCACTGATGTTGACTGTGCATTCATCAATGTCTGGAATCAAAGTGGATTAATAGCATTTCCACAAAATGCTGTACATGTAGTACATTACATGAAATCTTACCAATGCACATTTCATTGTTGTCCTCAAGCTGAAAACCATGATAGCAGGAACAGAAGTAGCTTCCTATGGTGTTGGTGCAATTCTGATTGCATCCACTGATGTTGAGTGCGCACTCATCAATGTCTTCAAAGGAAGCGTTTAATAGATTCTGAATACACTCCGTAGATGTGAAATCTTACCAATGCATGTTTCATTGTTGTCCTCAAGTTGAAAACCATGATAGCAGGAACAGAAGTAGCTTCCTATGGTGTTGGTGCAGTTCTGATTGCATCCACTGATGTTGACTGTGCATTCATCAATGTCTGGAATCAAAGTGGATGAATAGCATTTCCACAAAATGTTGTACATTACATGAAATCTTACCAATGCATGTTTCATTGTTGTCCTCAAGCTGAAAGCCATGGTAGCAGGAACAGAAGTAGCTTCCTATGGTGTTGGTGCAATTCTGATTGCATCCACTGGTGTTGACTGTGCATTCATCAATGTCTGAAATCAAAGCGGATTAATAGCATGCATTTACCACAAAATGCTGTACATATAGTAAATTACATGAAATCTTACCAATGCATGTTTCATTGTTGTCCTCAAGTTGAAAACCATGATAGCAGGAACAGAAGTAGCTTCCTATGGTGTTGGCGCAATTCTGATTGCATCCACTGATGTTGAGTGCGCATTCATCAATGTCTTCAAAGGAAGTGTTTAGTAAATTCTGTATATAGTTGAAACCGTGGTACTTGTCCATAATTTTTTTTTCAGTACTTCTATGTTTGGCATAGGTTTTTGGAGAAATGGTAAATGATATCAAAAATCTGATTGCAGAGTAATGTTGATAAACTACATGACAACACATATCGAAAGTGTAAAGTTGTCACGTGACTTCGTAGTTATTCAGCATTTTCGTTTCTGTAAGCTGTTTAGTAAACACGTTTCTAGATGTTTTCTCCACCGGTACACCACGGGTTGTACTGAATAGCGCCATATATATACTATGTCAACGGCTCTATCGATTGTCCGAGTCGGAATTTCAACGCGGTAAACCGTTACATTTTTAAACCCGAATAGGTGCTGTTTAGAGGTGTAAAAGTTTCTAGATAGAAAAACCAACAAGAATGCCTTTTGGGCATCACATTTAGCTGTTATAGATAGAAGAGAGGTGTCTGCACTAGAAAAACCCAACTAACATGTATAGTGTTTTACCCGTTCGCTAAAACACTCATCCAAACTTCAGGCTGTGATTGCCGTCCATTTTTATATGAATAACATTTTTATAATTTACATTATTAATGAGTTTGTTCGCTAAATGGCTGAAACTCTGAGCCCTCCGTCGGATCGACCTACATGTAACAACCCGGTCAACACCCCCCCCCCCCCCCCCCTCCCGATCGTTGAATCGGCCGAAAGCGGACAGCACCCCCCCCCCCCCCCCCCCCCCCCCAGGGGCGGATGCAGGATCTTGTCGAGGGGGGTTTCCACCTGAATCATTGATGAAGGGGGAGGGGCGCGCGCTTCGCGCGCGAAAATTTTTGTGGTGCGCATTCTAATTTTTCCTCAGATTATATTGGAAACTTAGGCGGCAATCAACACCAATAAATGTGTGGCACTCGGTTACGTTCATGTTTTACGGATTTAAATGGCTGTATTGGTACATATATGTATGCGCGCTTTTCTTTGCTACACAGTTGAGTCACTTAAAATTTACCATCACTCTGATTCCGATAGATGCCTACTTCAAGCTGTGAACAGTGTGACATTGGCGCGCGAAAATATTTTTTGTACACATTCCAATTTTTCCACAGATTGTACATGTATAGGGGGATTAGAAACGGAGGCAATGTGTCATAAC